>JABUIW010000028.1:13172152-13224735 GCA_013363375.1 Menidia beryllina
TATCTATCTATCTATCTATCTATCTATCTATCTATCTATCTATCTATGAGCAATTAGCAGGGTCCACCTGTCCCCCTGGAACAGCTGACTGGAAGCAACAAAGACATCTGAGCACCTTCCCGTTATAGCTGATCAAGCAAAATGTCTATTTAGTGTGACACTGTCCTTCAGTGGATTTTCAGAACTATTTGTTCAAAATTAAACAAATTTCTTCCAAAAGTTGAGAGAGCTACCGGAGAGCTCCTGCGTCAGGGTTTTCTCAGTTGGTGCGTCGGCTGCTGCCAAAGCCGCAGGTCCGGTCTGGAGCCTCAGGTTTGCAGAGATGAGCGCGTGAGTGGGAGTGTGTGCGCGTTTGTCCCAAAGTCAGCGAAATGATACACGCCGTCACGCACACTCACTTAAAGGCTGAGGCTTTTTCCCTTAAAGACAAGCTCAGCAAAACTGTGATTTGACAAAAGTGTATATGATGTTACATTTTACGCACTCAACAGCTGTTTTGTAGAACAAAAACGTGGCATATTTTCAATAGAAGAAAGAGAACAGGAAATAAATAAAGAAGAAAAGAAAAAAAATTAACCAAACTGCGTGATGTAACTGAGTTTTTTTTTTTTACAGAGCAAAACATAATTGCATGTGTATTTCGTTTAAATTGGACAATTGATAATATTTTTCTGTGGTAAATATATCTATATATCTCAAGTATGTATGTAGGCTATATACATATGTGAATAAATAAATTGATAAAAAAATAGTTTATTTTGCTGCATATTTTGGAAATTGCATTTTAGCACTCGAATATTGAATAAATCTGAAAAAGAAACCGATGGAAATAATATCTAAACGTAAATCTTTAAGCTGCCGAACGGCGAAATTTGTCTAATTTAATTTAGAAAAGAGGGAAGAAGGACCTTTCAGCAGCTTATTTATTTTTTATCCAGTGAAACATTATGACAATCCGATATGCTTATTTTCACACAGGTTTCACTTATTTAGACTGAAAATAACAAAATGCCCCCTCCCCCAAAGGGAACAAAAAAGAGCTAATTCTTTTTAGATAATAACAACAACATTTAGGAAGAAGCTGTGTTTTTAATTCTGCTTTTAGGCTTTGCATTGAGCTCCGTTTTCCAGAACACAGCAGGATCATTTGACAGTAACAAATTCCAAATTGGCCGTGTGTGTGTGTGTGTGTGTTTTAAAAAGCTGGTCCAGGACAGCATCAGCTGGACTCTCCTGAGCGGACACCCGCGGTAGCTGAGGATGTTTCTGTCCTCTGGCTCTGGATAATGAAAATCCCATGATCTATTATCGGTGCTCTTCATCTCTGCTCGCTCCTTTAATTCAATTTGAGGCCCTGGATCGCGGACGTTGTTTTGTTTTAAAAACAACAAAACCAGCATCAGCGAGAATTACGACAAAGGTTTGAGTCTTAAGTTTAGCTTTAAATGTAATTTTCTATTCGATGTCCAATTACAAACAGCAAAGATAATTGGCAGATTTGTCGTTTCAGTGTAGCCTACATATGAATGATACAGACTATATACGTTATTAGAGCTGGGTATTTATTATGTACAAAAATAAAATAATATAGCAACATATTAACAGTTGACAAACAGCTCATCTAGTTTGTTCAGCTAATTTAATAGGAAAGTCGCCTGCTCAATCACGCATGCGCCAAAATAACTTTTCGGTACACGTGATAAAAGTTCATTTAGACCTTTTTATTTACCGATCTGCCGTGTGTCCGCTGTCCCCAGCCCTAGCCGAAGCATCCAGATGTTTTTTTGCTGTGCGACATGTTTCCTGGAGATCGTGAGTCATGAGCCGGGCTGCGCCGGTCTGTCCTTCATTACGCTCGTCAGAACAGGGAGGCTTTTATCGCGACAGACTGAGCTTTCATAACAGAGCATTTCATTCCTGTTTGCGGGCTACTGTGCCGAGCGAATCCCCTCATTCACCTGTCTGTCTCCAGTTTGGCGTGTTTAAATAATGTGGTTGGCCTGCTGGGATGCCGGAGCTAAGCTTCCACCTGCGTCCACCTACTGGCCTTCTGCTGCTCCGGTCAGAGGGGCTGTAGAGCAATACTTGTCACACTCAGTAATGACGGTGCAGCCATAAAAGTCTGTGTGTCTCAGCTGGCTATTTAAATGCCAAAAGAAAATGCTCTGATATGTAATTTCGATTGTGCGGCTGATGGTTCTTTCTTGAAGTTATGGCTCTAATTTGATCCGAGTGTTGATAGAATTTGTATTTGTAGTGATTTGATCTCCTAATTTCAACAACATTTAGAAAGTTGACTGTCAAGCAGCAAGGGGTATAAAAACAGATATAGATAAACAACTTTCATTATGATTTTATTAATAAATGCCATGTTCACACAGTGGAGTATGAGTATGTTTTGGTTCGAAGATCACCGTTGATGGACTCAAGATACTTATGCTCAAAAGCTTGCTGGGAGCCGTTGTTTTTTAAAAAAAAGCAACATTCTGCTGAAGATTCTTTATCTCTCCATTACCAAATAGTTGCCAGCCTGCGTCTTGTGTGTTGTGGCTGTGGATCCCTGCGCGTGGAGGACTCTGCGACGCCTCGTCCGAGGTCAGGCGGAGGACAGCAACCCCACTTCCCATTTTTTCCAAACATCAGCCAAGCCCCCCCTCACCCCCTCCCTATCGCTCCATAGAGCAGTTTGAGCTTCCCAGAATGCACCTCTCCCAGCCGGCCGACCCCGGGGTCGGCGGCTGTCACTCACAGCCACCGCCGGCTCTGCAGCTTCTGGACATGGAGCGGAGGATGTGAGGGAGGCCTCTGAGAGGAGTCCTGGCTCTGCAGATGGGATCATCTCTGTGCATTCATGGCCGGGTAATTAAATTAGCTATCCTTCTCCTATTCTAATGCAAACCTCAGGTTGAATCGCCACTCTGTACGTGAGAGGAAAAGCCCCAGGCAGTGACAGCCAGACAAAGACAGCCATCTTGTATAAAGTGCCTAGCTGTTCTTCCTTTTAAACTGCGTTATGAATAACCTCCCCATCTTCTTACTTGCTTGGAGGTTCAACAGGTTGTCGCTTTCTTGCTGAATGACAAACATTATTCACTAGTATAACACAAATCTAATGTTTGAAGGCCTCAGATTGTTGTGCTCTGGTGTCAGCTTAAGTCCCTTAGCTCATGCTACAGGCCTGTGGCTGATATTTCCACGTGTGTGTCAGACAGAGGATATAAGGTGTCACAGGTTGCAGTAAAGCAGGCAGGGAGGATGTAATGGAGGCAGGGGTGGAAGTGACTCTTTAGCCTAAAGGCTGCATGGTGTGTAGTGAGAGTGCAGGGTCACCTTTATCCACGCTGTCTGTGCCCAGAGCCGCTGCTGGTGGTGGTGGGGGGGGGGGGGGGGGGGGGGGGGGGGGAGCTGGAACTCCAAACAGGCTGAACTGATTTCCTTTGCAGGGTCATGCCCAGGACAGGCCTGCTCGACAAAGGTTTAGGGGCCACAGGGAGCAGAGAGTGGTGCTGGTCATAGTGTAGACGGCGTTTTCTGCCATTTCCGTGCTTTTAACCACCAGCCTTCTCTTTGGATGGGCCGGAGAGAGAGAACATACACACACACCTCGAGCCGCGGCAGGGTTCAGTCAAATTTCACATAACGTATGTATTCTATTTTTTTTTAAATGTGATCCTTTCACTCTATGTATGAACATATTCTCCCTCTTTTAGTCCAGTTAGGCAAGCCAGACGTTGACTCAGACACTTTGATACATATAACATACCCACAATCCTCTGCTTCTTACGAACGCTTGATGCAATTTTCATATAAACACTGTTACCTGGGGCAGCTCAGAGATCACAGCCCATACGCTTTTCCTCTTGCCCACAGTTCTGGGATGCATTTACTCAGCTGGGTTTGGGAATTCAGCAGTGAACCTCCCTGCTACCCCCGGCAACAGAGGACAGGCTTGTCATATATGTTTTAGAAACACACTGTGCACGTACATCTCGAAACGCGCACACCTCTCTAACGGAGTTATTAGGTTTGTGATGGTGGTCAGAGTTTGGTCGTCCCCGGCAGCTGCAGGCCGAGGTTTGCAGGGAGGCGCACACTCAGAGAGTGGGAGGGTAAAAGGTGACACGGTGGCTGTAATTAACATGATAGCGAGGTTTGTTTTAGGCCGTTTGCATGACTGGCCTGCACATGTTAATCACAGTCATGCTGCTCATAAATGTCATTACTCTTTACATGTAAGGACACTAATCATTTTAAACTTAGAGGGGCCCTTCATTTCCACTGAAGCAGCCATGTTGTGTCAAGATGAAGATTAGAAATCTTATTACGTCCTTGGCAGTTGCATTTTTATTCTCACTCTGTAGAGTCGGAAAGAATAATTGGAATTTGAATTATCTGTTGATTTGCTGTTTAACCTTGATTTTGCTTTATTATTAAATGTTTTCTCTTCGCAGAGACTCTCCGCTTGGACCCGTAACGTGAAAGGTGGACGAAAATGGAATCAAATGGCGCTCACGAGGCCTCTCAGGCCAAATGGACCTCGTGTTTATACACTTGTCCATCAACTGAGCAGCGTGCGGCCTCGAGTATCCAGAGAGATGATGAGATGGCCCCGAAACCAGCGGCACCAAGTCTGAAGCCGGTAAGTGCGCTGTGTTTGGTTGAGGTTTGTCTAGATCAGAGATAACACGTCAGTATCAAAAGCCCTTTCTTTAAATGCTGAATCTGAGTGCATTTCGACAGTTTGACAGTGAATGGTACGGAGCAATAACTTTTCTGTGCCTCGGAAAAAGCACGTTGCTCTGCTTTTGTTTAAGACTTGGATATAGCTTTTTATTATTATTATTTTAAATATTCAATCACTTACTTATAAAATGTTATTTATGAAACAGGAGAAAAAGCTTTTAAAGCTGAGGGAAATGTTGGGAATAAGTGGCAGTTGTCAAAGCTGTCGAATGTCTTGACACTGATGATGATTTAAGGCATTTAGAATAATTTGATGAGAGCAGTTAATCAGCTCCAACATGGGGTCTGTGAACGGAGCTACATTCACACAAAAAGTCCTTGTCCAGGGCTTCAGACTCTCATCAATTACTTCAGTTAAATAATTTTTTAAGAAACATCATTATTTAACTTATATTTTCATTATTGTTGTCGGTTAGAGATTGATTTTCCTCTTTTGTTAATGTTTAAGTTGAGCAAAAACGTTTTGTTTAGTGCCACAAAAACATTTAAACTTAATGATGAACTCTGTTAAAGATCTGTTTTTATTTTTTGAGGAATTAAAAAAAAAAAGTTTGTTTCTTAGGCTGTCAAAAACAAAACCAACGGGAAAATGTGCCACACTGACAAAGGAGGGATAAACTTTAGAGTCTTCTGTTATTTTCTTGAATTGATCGAGATTTTCTTTGACGCAGTTTGGAAATATCCGCGGCGTGTTTCCCCTCTCCCGATGGCCTCACACCTGAGTCTGGGCTTTTCAAACTAATATTGTGTTATCTGTTCATTTTCTTAAATAATATTTAAAATAGCTTAATGTCACAAAAGAGCGCTTCTTCTCCTTTTTTGGTTTTGAGTGTCCTCTGTGCGTGAGTGAGGACGCAGTCCCTTTGAAACATTCGGCAGCTGGTTTGTGCGTAATTTATGTATAAAACAGCCATGTAAATTCTCTTCAATAATTATTCGAGGAATGAAATAGACTTTCTGACTAAAAGAACGTGTGTTTGCACATCGCCACTGCGGCCCACTGTGTCGAATGAAATGTGAAGAAAAAGAGGGGGAAATTTAGCAGCATGAAAATGTAAACTGGATAAATAAACTATATCAAATGTTCTGCAGAGTTTTCTGACCGTGTGTGAGCCCGCTGTCTGTCCTGCTTGATCTGGTGATTAGGCCCGTAATAATATATGAAATAGGAATTAAATGGTTAAGTGGAAGGACAAGAACCACCCCTGATTGAATTTTTGGCGGATTATATCAGACTGTTGGAGACATATGTGCGCCACAAACACGCTCAGTCGCTCTCTCTCTCTCTCACACACACACACGCACACACAGACACACACACACACACACACACACTCAGTGTCTACAACGCACACACACGCACCAGTCCCCCGTTTCACGGGTTTTCATTTCTGATCTGTTAAATCCCACCCACTTGACATGAACGCTGAAGAGAGAAAAAAAAAGTCTCCCTCTCAGTCGCCCACGCTGACAGCGCCCAGTCGCTGTTGTCTGAACTGCCTGCTGGAGCCGTGAGATGGAGACGGAGAGCTGTTTGCCTTTCTCTTCGCAGAGCAGCAGGAGGACGCCGGCAAACTCTCCGGGAGAGGATCACGGCGGCGGCTCCGGCTCCGGCTCGTTTCTGCCCTGCGACGAGCTGCAGAAGCCCTCGCACCTTCCTCCCCCCCCGCCCCTGTCCCACCGGCTCAGCCTGCGCGGGGACCTGTACGCCGCAGCCATGGGCAGGTTTGGCGACGCGGCTGCGGACTTTACGCACGGCTCCGCCGCCGCCAACCCGCCCGGGTCACCGCCCAAACACAGCAAGTTCCTGGACGGTTTAGAGCAGGATCCGAAGGGCTCGACCCTAAGCGGCAAACCGGTGTTTTATGAGAGCAGCACGGAGGGTAAGTTATAGGGCAAACGTAGATTTTTCTCGTTTTGTTTTTTGTACTTTTTAGGAAGTCAGATGAGTGGCAGATGAGCAAAACTGAGATGCACACAAACTGTATATTGATATTTTTTAAGTTGAGTTTTTAGTTGGATCTTAGGCTATCTGAAAACAAACTTTTTCCTTACTCCGACCCTTAAAAGTAATTACAATTATCTCTCAAAACGTCTTAATGTGTAGCTCCCTCTGACCCAAATGTTTTGGTTAGATCAGTAAATAAAGGATGGAAAAATCACAGAGAGATATAAACAGAAGCATTTCCAAAATAAGTAAAGAATATTTCTGTTCTATTTTCAAACTTTGGTAACATGTTTGAAAATTTGAAAATGACACAAAAGTCCAAGGCTCCAAATGGTGGAGTAAAAAGCGCTGAAGCATTTTCCCTCTGAAAGGATTGAGGTTAATGATGATCCTGCTGCAAGCAGGGTGTGTCCTTAGATTACAGGTCAACCTTTTAACATTCACATTGCTCTTTTAGCATTTAGAACTTTTTCTTGCTTTTCCTGATCACTTTCTTTCAAGCGGAAAGCAGAAGTGAGTAGGATTTGCTGAGCGGCCTGTGCTCGGATGCTGTTCAACATGCTGGAAAAATGTCCATCATGGGAAATGTACAACTGTGTATGTTGAACTGTAGCCTAGAGAAATGATGTGGTCTCTTATGTGTTTATTGGTGCAGATGATTCTGAAAAAGATACAGAGGATACCAGCGCTGATAAGGTCTTTGTGATATCTTTGTCCAGAATAATATACATTGGTTTTATTCAAGTTTATGCCAAAAACAACTTGTGGATGGGACAGAATCTTTTGACTAGAATTGTTTATGATAATGAGAGCTTTACTCTTTGAAACTGGGTATTTAGAAAAATGCTTTTCAATTAAATTCTAGTTAGGGTGGTTTTCCCTTTTTATTTATTTATTTATTTTTATTCTTTATACAGCACATGCACACAAGGTTTCTCTAATAACCGCAAAGAGAAAGCTTAATTTATTTACTCATTTATGACACCAAGTGTGGGGTGGAGTTTGCCTGTGCGGAATAGATTTTGTGTGTGTTTCTGTGTGTTTTCAGGCTTTGTGCGCAAAGGGTTCCAATTAATGCTGGTGCAAAAGCGAAAAAACAAAACAGATTGTAAAATCAATTTTGAACAGATTATGTAAAATCAATTATTTGGATCCCGGTCTTTAATTGTAAGCAATTTAATTATACTTTTTTCTGCTTATGTTCCCACCGAAATGTCTGTCTGGTGAGAAAAAAAGCTATGCTTTTTTTTTTTTAAAGCATAGTCTCTTTTGACAAATGGAATCCGGGAGTATTTTATTTGAGCATTATTTCAATGTTTTATTTTTTTGTTGCTATTGTCATGCTTTACGCAATTTTATTATAAGTGGATATAAGTATTTTACATCAGAGTTGTATTCATTTACTGTTATGTTGAGTATCTACAACAGTACATTCTTGTGACCAAATTTAACCAGAAGCACATTTAATACATTTCTTAATCTATATATTCTGCTCTTAGATACACCATGTTCTTTTTTTTTGTTAGCATAAAAACAGACTTAATTGTACAATTTATATTTTTTTTTAATGATGAAATTCAACTTTATTGGACACTTGAGACTACTATGACCGCCTGTTTTATTACATCAATTCTTTTAAAACAGTAACTAAACTAATAACAAATTAAAATCACAAAAATAATGAATAATACATTTCAAAGGCTAGTTTACAAAAAGGAAAAAAATATATAGAGGAAGTTCAATGTTATTTCTAAGGTTCTGAAAGTGTTTTCAGAACCTTAGATTAAGACTTTTTACTTTATCCTTGTTTGACTTTTCTGCATATCTCAGATTTCTAGTTAGACTGAAGTGCAGGCAGAGCTGATGTGAGGGCAAAAGGCAAAAAGCTGTTAATGTCCCGCTGATCTGTAATTACAACATTTGTCTTGGAGAACCAATGGAAACGAGAAAATGAATGCTGGGACGATTTTTTTGTTTGTTTAGTCAAGTTGTATAAAGAGCATTGCAGGGTAGTTTCTCAGCTGCCCCCATTGAGTAAATGCCTGCAGATAGATGGAGAGCAGCTTTGGAGCGCAGGGTTAAATGTAATGAAGATGGACAACGACATCCAAACACTGCAGGAGGGAAATGCCCTCTCCGTGGTCTTTGAACAGGAAGGGAAATAATGCTCTCTGATTTCCCGCAGTGCACAATGCAAAAAGAAGAATATAAACCGTGAATTCAAACATCCACGTTCTTTAACAGACATAGATTGTGCCATTCTGTTTTCTCTGCCATTTATCCCATTCTCTTAGTTAAGTCTGTGATGGAAATTCATAATGTTCACATCGGGATTAGATGACCCAAATGATGTCTTTTCTTTATTATCTCAATCAAATCTTATGCTGCCCTGCAGGTTTAAATCAAGCCAGCTCAATGAGGGTTCATTGCCTAAATATGGCTTGTCTGGACTGATCTAATTAAATCAGACTTAGCGATGCTTGTGTGTGCGCTGTTTTTCTCAGGCATCTCAGGTTTAGCATTTTGGCTGTTTGAATTTTAGAATTAAAGAAAAACAAGGAAACATTCAAAGTTTTCAGTGAGATAAAATGTTTTTTTAATCTGATATCCTTTTTTGTTAAGCGTGTTAGAGCTGTTTGTCGGAACGGAATAAAAGTTGTCAATTTTAATTTGGAGCAAAAGCTTCTCTTTTTGTTGTAATTAACTTTTAGTTTTAAAAAATTGGTTTAATGTAGACAGGAATACATTTTATTTAATTAATTAATTTGACCTTAATCACCTCAATTAAATGTCTAGTTTTAGTTCGTCTTGTTGCTGCAAGAAGGACAGTATGAGTTCAAGACAAACAAAAGGAAATCCACCACTCAAAATTTGCCAGTTGAAACAAATTCCATGATAAAAGACAACTTGTTGAATGTCAGATGTTTGTATAGTAGCAGATATAATAGCAATGATAGAATTAACTTTTTTTTTTTTTTTAAAAACATGCCTAATATCTGTTTTTATCTTTGTGTGGCCCCCTGTGCACCTCAGTCAGAGAGAAAGGAGCTCTTAAATCCTTGGGCTATCCTGGGATGGGCACAGACTGCTGTGGCAAGATGAAAGAGCCGGGCAGCGGCTTGCAGGGAGACTCCATCGCTGACTCTATCGACCTATCAGGAAAAAACAAGAAGCGGCGTAATCGCACCACCTTCAGCACCTTTCAGCTGGAGGAGCTAGAAAAAGTTTTTCAGAAGACGCACTACCCTGACGTGTACGCCCGAGAGCAGCTGGCACTGAGGACGGAGCTCACCGAGGCCCGGGTTCAGGTGCGTTAGGGCAATTTCCTCACATTCTTAATTTATGAGCAGAATAGTTTACGGTCTGAAAAGGACTATTTCAATTTCCTGATGAAAAATGTGTTTTTTTTTTGTTCATTTGAAAGGTGTGGTTCCAGAACCGCCGAGCCAAGTGGAGGAAACGAGAGCGCTATGGCAAGATCCAGGAGGTCCGCAACCATTTTGCTGCTACATATGACATTTCTCTTCTCCCCCGTCATGACGCATACCAGGTAGAAAGCTGCAGGTCATAACAGGAACTGCTTACAGTTGAGAGCATTTCACCCTCAGAAAACTAAACTAAATCCATCTGACTTTAAGTGACACTGAGAGCATGGCACGTCTCCATGTTTATTCCATCAGATTTTAACTGTTTTCTTGTTCTAAATCTTTCTCCTACCAGATGCAGGGAAACCTGTGGCCTGGTGCAGCTTCAGCTGGAGGTGCTAGTTCAGGGGCTGGATGTGTCCTAGGAGCCGACTCCCTCCCCTCATCCTGCATGAGTCCATATTCTCACCCTCACAGCAACTTGCAAGGTTTCATGGGCATGCCCACTTCCCCGAGCCACCCACACCACCACCACCCTCCCCACCATCCCGGCATCAATGGCCTCTACTCACTCCACAGCTTCCCCGGAGGCCTCGGGCCCCCTTCCATCGAGGGACCAGATACCGACTACAAACCGACAGGCTTAGTGGCACTGCGGATGAAAGCCAAAGAGCCGGGCAGCATCCTCTCATGGCCCACATGACCACCACAGTTCCAGTGGCCCATTATGCACTGACTGAGCCAAAACATATTACAATTGCGACTCCATACACAGTCCCAGATATACACACCCACCTCTGTATATGACTCATTTATGTAGACAACTTGAAAACTGTTCAGAGTTCAGAATATGTTGGAGCATTGGAAAACTTGAGCATTTTACTCAAAAAATGGCATTTAGTTAGCTTTATTGTTTTCAATTTTGTATTACAATGCTGAGGACAAACAAGAAAAAAATATTTAAGCATGTAAAAAGGTGTAATTATACTATTAATCTTTTTTATGTCTGCTGTGCTTTATAGTGTGACCAGTAATAAAGGCCAACATTTAAGTAAACTATTTGATTATTCTTGGAAAAGGATATAGGAAGAGAAGGAGGTTAAAAAAACAATCTCAGCCAGACTAATTTTAGTCTTCACAGCACTCTTTGACCCAAAAAAAAAGTAACATGGAATGTGGTCGTCATGCAGAAATGCTTATTTGGCTGTGTTTGTCATAAACAAAATTATTTCTGTCGTGCAAAAAATGTCCAGAGCAACAGTAAATGTTTCAGTTTACAGGATATTTCCTCAAGTCCAAAACTTAGGGTGGCCCATCATCTTCCAGAGCAAACCGGATAGAGTGATGGCATGCACCAACAACCTTTATCACAATTGGTGATAAAGGTTGTCGGTGCATGGTGGGCCATAATTTGAGTCAGGCATTTCTCATTCAAGCCTGCCGTAGGTGCTTACCTGAACACATGAGAAGTGATTTACAGTGTGACTGAGGAAGCAAGACATTTTGTTGGGCTTTGTGATTCCCCTCAGACAGTTCCCTTTCTTCCTGGTTTTATTAAAACAAAATTATTCATGTGTAAATATGGCATGAATATATTACATACGTGGAATGTTTGGCCTCAAAAGACCTCTGTTTTCTTCCTTATCCTGAACAATTTATTGTCAGGGAAACATCAAATCACATAGTACCATCCCATCTGGTTTAAATAGTTGATATGATAATATTCATGTCAAATGGGCAAACATGTCAATCTGTGTGAGATTGTGAGCACAGTTTCAACCATGAAAAAAAAAGTTGGACTGGTGGACAAAGCTCTCCCAGGCGTCTACAAGTCTTTATGGACAAAACTTTCCTTTCTCTCGACTTGCCTCACTATGACAGTTACACTTGGGGCGGATTAGCTGCTATTCCCTTGCTTTGTATTCAGTTTTGTGAGAGAAACATGTGGTTCCAATAGAGAAAAGCACAAACCCATCAGAAACACTTTCCACACCCACAGCTTCAAATTCCAGGCAGGCCCTGGGAGACGGCAGCTCTTACTGCAGTTACATAGTCCCCACTGATTAAATCCCAGATTAAGTGGAGGAGATAAGAAGAGCTGTCAGTTGGGATAAGGACTGGGATATGGCCATCTTAACAAAAGCTGAAAAAATAGCAGATGGTAGGTTGTTATTTTTTCCACAGGAGGAACGGTTATATTAGTTCTTCACTCAAAAATAATGTAAAACACAGAAATTAACTATCTTCGATTCATTTATAAATTCCGAACGTTACCAAGAATTTGTTTTAACTCAAGACAGCATTCTTGCACAGTTGCTCAATTAGCTGAGAAATATGGTGAGGGTTTAAAATAATTATCCCTTATAAGTTAAGGGAGCCATAATTTTTTATTAAGCTTCCATTAAAGTTACAATGCTGTGGCATAAGCTTTGATCTATACAGACCCAATAAATCAGGCAAAGAAGGGCGTGCACTATTTGTCAAAAACAAAAGAAAAATAGTGAGTTAAGACTGCTAAGATGCCGAAGGCAGTTATTTACTGAGCATCACTCTGCCGGGGCTATTACGTGAAGTCTATCATTACAGTCTGGAAGTTCCTAAGCCATTCAGCCTCATTAATGATTGAGCATTTGATTTAATGCTCATTAAAACTTGCGTAGTTGCCTGTAGGTCACTGCTCAGTGCTTTGATCTCTACAGGATTTATTTATGTCTTAACTGTGCAGGTACTGTATGACAAAGCTAAACAATGTGCTGGCACAGAGTGACCAGCTCTGCAAACGGTCAAAAAGCACAGCTCAGCCTTGCTGGGTATTCACCATTTCATTCAGAACATTTATTTAAAGTGTCAGGCTTAAGCTGTTTTGGGAGACCTGAGTCCTTAATTGAGAATACATAAATCAGAGGGCATAGTTTTATCTTGATCTGCAAAACACTTTCTTTTATTTTCATTATATCTTAATCATAAGCCCTGCACAACAATCCTTGGCGTATTAAGCATCCTGTTACATCCTTTCAAACCTCTAAAAAAACTTCTATTTTAAAACCAACTGATTAAAAGTTATATGTCCAAATGTAGAGCTGTCTTACCTTACATTTTTACAGTTTCTCCTCAGATACGACTAGGAAATATGGGCACTTTAAAGATGTTCCAGTAATCTATGTACAGTCAAATGCACAACAGTAGCTTTTTCCACATGTCCCATAGCGAAAACATTTTCGAGGAAGAAATAAGGAAAGGCAGGGTGTTGTACTCTTTCAAATAGAGCTCAAATGCTGCCACCATGTGGTATTAATTCTTAGTGAAGGCAAGAAGGTCATTTTGTTTCTTGAAAGTAATCTTTTTCTTCCTTCGTAAAAAGACCAAAGTAGTAGACAGAAGTAATACAAATAAGTTTCATCAAGATCGTGGATGTGCCAAATAGCATATCATGCTTTCCACTTATCCAAGTAACCGTTTAGATCTTTCATCCATCCATCACTTTTCTTCCACGTATCTATGGTTACGGATATATTTACATAATCAATAAGTAATCTTTTGTGAGGTCATATCAAATATATACTTATTCACTGATTGGTTTCACTGTTTGGTTTATTTTTAGTCCTTCATTTTTGTCAGTGCTTTATTTATTTGTCTTTTTAGAATTCAACATACAAGGTAAGAGGAGTTAGAGATGAACGTTCAGAAAACTTGAAGACGGCAACGCTAAGCGAGTGATTGACAGGCGCTTCTAACGTTTCCACCCCCTTTAGAGCCAATCAGAGTTAGGGGGCGGGCGTTCACGCTAATCTTACCAAAATGGCGGCTGTTGTTGTTTTGCCGCAGGGTCAGTGAATAAATCCGTTTGTAAATTCAGTGAGTATCTGCAATACCTAGCAGAATTTGGACGCGAAACAGGCAAGTACCGCAACGCTTGACTCAGCGTGGGCTGAAATGAAAGGCAAAGAGCGGTCGCCGATTAAAAAACGCTCCCGGGCCTTGGACGATATTCGAGACAGGGGAGGATGCCACCCGACCAGCAAGAAAATGGGGGCTCTCTCCGTTTCCAGCGGGAGCAATAATGGAAATAATTCCACAAAAAGCGACGGCGGCTCGACGAGAAGGACTCTGCTCGGAGAAAAAAGAGACAGGGACTTCGACGGCCACAGCCGAGCTGGAAATAACCACAGCTGTCAGTCTGCCGCCGCCAGCTCCATTGGTAAAAACCACAGCCTGAGCCTGACGCTGGATTTAGCCTCGCCGAGGACCACCTCCCGGGCGGAGCAGCGGGTCCAGCCGCCCAGCGCGGAGAGTGAGTACAAAACCCTCAAAATCAGCGACCTCGGCACCCAGCTGAGCGACGAGGACATAGAGGACGGACTCTTTCACGAATTCAAAAAATTCGGCGACGTGAGCGTTAAAATCAGCCGCAGCAACGACGAGCGGATCGCCTTCGTCAACTTCAGGAAGCCGGAGGACGCCCGGGCTGCTAAACACGCCAGAGGCCGGCTGGTGCTGTACGACCGGCCGCTCAAGATCGAGGCGGTGTACATTAACCGGAGGAGGAGCCGCTCCCCCGTGGACAGGGACTTGTACGGCGCCGCTCAGAGCCACAGACACTTGCAGAGACCCCTCTCTCCCACCGGGCTCGGATACAGAGACTACCGCCTGCAGCAGCTGGCTCTGGGACGCCTGCCCCCTCCCCCGCCGCCCCCTCTGCCTCGAGAACTGGAGCGGGACAGAGAGTTTGCCTTGTTTGAAGCCAGGGCACGTCCGGCCTTCATCGCAGAGCGAGCAGCTTTCCGCGAGGAGGATTTTATATCTCCAGAAGATGACCAAAGAGCAAATAGGACGTTGTTTTTAGGCAACTTGGACATTACCGTTACTGAGGCAGACCTGAGGAGGGCTTTTGACCGCTTTGGAGTCATTACAGAGGTGGACATTAAGAGACCTACGAGGGGACAAACCAGCACCTATGGATTTCTGAAATTTGAGAACCTTGACATGGCACATCGGGCCAAGCTTAGTATGTCTGGCAAAATCGTGGGTCGAAACCCAATAAAGATCGGTTATGGGAAAGCAACGCCCACTACCCGTCTGTGGGTGGGTGGACTTGGGCCCTGGGTTCCCTTAGCTGCTCTCGCCAGAGAATTTGATCGCTTTGGCACCATAAGGACCATTGACTACAGAAAAGGAGATACGTGGGCCTACATTCAGTATGAAAGTTTAGATGCTGCTCAAGCAGCTTGGACACACATGAGGGGCTTCCCGCTGGGAGGTCCAGAGAGAAGACTTCGGGTGGATTTTGCCGACACGGAGCACCGTTACCAGCAGCAGTTCCTGCAGCCTCTTCCCATCCCGCCGTTTGACATGGTGGCCGAGTCATTCGTTCACCGTGCCACGCCTGAGCCTCTCAGGATCAGGGATCGGACTCCACCGCCGCTCCACTTTAGGGACCGAGAGCTCTTTCCCGGAGCAGAGTGGCCCAACCCAGCCATCCGAGAGCGTGTGCGGGCGTCGCCGTTCGAGCCCCTGGAACATTTAGAGCGGGAGCGGCGGACTCGGGAGCCGTGGTCTTTGGAGCGAGAGCTGCAAGCAAGAGAGCCGGCACGCAAGCGGCGCGTGCTGGAGGATGGACGCCATCTGGACCACTCTCCCGACAGCACAGAGAGGACAGTGAGAAGGAGGCGCACCTCCCCAGAGGGCAGCCCCGGAGGCAGCAGCAGAGACGGGGGGCGCTTCAGTGACTCAGAGCGGCCTTTGCGGGGGGAGAAAGCCTCTCCAGCACGGGAACGTAACAGCAGCCTTGAAAGAGGGGGGGCTGAACGGAGGCTCAAAAGCCAGAGCCTCTCCGACAAGGGACCTTCGGGCAGCTCTCTCTCTGCAGCTGGAGAGCGCAAGCGCAAGGCAGGTGACGGCGGTAAAGGGCTCACCAAGAGAGAGCGCTCCGAGGGCGGCTCGAAGGGGGGCGTGCTGCCCAAGTCAGACGGCAGCAAGCTGAGTTTGGCGTGGCGTGGAATGCTGCTCCTGAAGAACAGCAACTTCCCGGCCAACATGCACCTGCTGGACGGCGACCACTGCGTGGCCAGCGACCTGCTTGTGGACAGCGCCACAGGCCGGCAGGTGAGCGAGCTGAAGATCACGCAGCGCCTGCGCCTGGACCAGCCCAAGCTGGACGAAGTGTCCCGGCGCATCAAGGTGGCGGGTCCCAGCGGCTACGCCATCCTGCTGGCCGTCCCCGGAGCCACGGAGGATACGTCGTCCGACCCCGCCGCCTCCACGCAGCGACCGCTACGCAACCTGGTGTCCTACCTCAACCAAAAGCAAGCAGCTGGAGTCATCAGCCTGCCCGTGGGAGGGAGCAGAGATAAAGACAACACAGGGGTTCTCCATGCTTTCCCCCCTTGCGATTTCTCCCAGCAGTTCCTGGATTCCTCTGCCAAAGCTCTGGCAAAAAGCGAAGAGGACTATCTGGTCATGATTGTGGTTCGTGGTGCATCTTAAAAAAAAAGTCACAATGCACTAAGTTCAAGTGGAATCTATAAAAAGAAGAAAAAAAAAATCTGCTGTATGTCAGTACTTATTGCATGCTGTGTGTTCTGCATCATGGGGTACAGTAGTATGGTTCTGAGTGTTTGTATGTTGCCATGTATGCCACAGAAAGGACAAACAGTGCCCTCTCATAAAACTAAAAGGTTGTGCGACATTGAAAGTAACTTTTCAACGGGTGTGTGAATTTGATCAGCCACAAACCAGCTGTAACTCAGACAGTTCAGTAAAATGGTTCATTACAAGGGATATTTTAAGACTTCTGCTTGAGCGGCTCCAGATCAGTTAAATATCAGAGTCTAGACGTTACACAGACACGATTTTGGTTCGTTTGCAGGTTCAAAATGTTACCGCTCCTCTTACACTAAATTACACAAATGCATGTTGAACCTGCAGGGTTTTTATGCAATAACACCTCCATTATGACTAAACCTACAATTTCTGGTGTTGAAGCAACATCTGTTCTGTTTTGAGTAAAACAAAGCCCTCTTTAAAAAGTCCTGTTTGTTTTTGGGTGACGGTGTTATCACCTCAGCGTGTGCTGCTGGTGTTATTGTGATAGCTTCCCCTCTTGGTAGCACACAGTAGGATTGAAATGACTACCTATTTGAAAGCCTTGACTTACAGTGCTGTAAACAAGCTTCAAAGCGTTGACATTTTGGGGGGCAGAAACAAAGGTGAGCGAGACATTTTTGCGCTCACGTTATTTATTGAAGGTATAATGAACAATCTCTCTGGTGGGAGAAAACAACATACATTACACAGCTTTCCTTTATTTGACAGGAGTGTGCTTTTTCCATTGGGTTCCCTATCATGGAGTATCCTATTTCAAATTCATTTTCTTTTATGGAGGATATATATATATATATATATATATCTGTAAAGAAGCTCTAAAGTTAAAGGGGAGGGACCCACTGAAAAAGCTGTGCAATGTATTTTGATTAAACTCGGTATGGAATGCATGTTTTCAGTGTCAAAATTGAAAAAAGAAAACAATGTGAAGTTCACAAAGTTCCAAAAGGTCAAACATTTCAGTCACTTAAAGAGACAATTATTTGAGTTGGGTCTGAGTGTTTTTGTATTGTGTTACTCTTAGCTGGTGGTCAACTCAAGTGGGTGTCCACATATAAAACCTAATTATCTTTATCGACTATGTGTGGACTCCTGAATACTAACAGATGGGCCACTTCTGCCCAAGGGCCAACCCAAAACTTAATACAGGAAGCCTAGTAAAGCAAACGCTAACGCCGTTGTCATATTGTTTACCTATTATTTTAATTTAGTGCATCCCTTTATTAGAAATGGTTGTGCATTGTGATCTATGATAAACTACATTAGTTACGAACAAAGAGTTGAGGATTTTGTGTTGATATTTGAAAGATTTTCCCATTCTCTCCCCCTCTTTGATACAAGTAGTTCCTGCAGTAACAAAATCGGTAAAATGCTGGTACAGAGCATCAAACATGTTATTTGTTCATCTTAAAAGTCTTTGGCATTTTATGGTTTTAGATGTACTTTAACAGCAAATATTAAGAGACATTTTAGAGGTCTAAATTTAACAGTATTTCACTCATGCTTGCCAATATCCATCGAAGGCCTACTGACCCTATATTGTTTAGCCATTGTTTGTTTGTCATGCCGTAGCAACTCACTCTGAATTATGATTTGCTCACCTTGGTTTGATTTGTATTGACGACACGTATGTGGCGAACCGTTGTACATGTGAACATCACTCCCACTGAAACTTTGGACTCCTGAGGAGACGAGTGCAGAGCTGCAGGAAAAGGCACCCCTAGTGTTTGTGAGTCCTCACTGATGAGGCAGCTTTTAAGTTGTGTAGCCCAACTCCTCCTGTGATGACTTCTGTTTTAAATGGAAAATTGAGCAATGTACGCTTTGATGTCATGGGACAGGAAAATCCATAGTGCCCATGCGAAGCTGTTGACATACCTGCAAGTGCGTTTTGGGCACTCAATGTGACCGAATATCAATAAATTGTTCATTTGAAGGGAAACGTGTTTCTTCGATGGAAGTGAATTGAAGAAGCAAGCTGCCGTGCCTTATTGTGTTTCGAAAGGAATTGTCACATGAAATGTGCTTTCTCCTCACAACAGGGGAGACAGTTTGCGAAAGCCTTTAGCTCCAGTGAGGAGACGCCTGTGTTTGTGAGGATCGCTCTTTGCTTACGTGCCCACTCTGAGCTCCTGAAAGTTGCCCCGCCACAGGGCGCTTACTCTCCCTCGACTGTTTGGCGTGGGCACGTGAACGCCTGATCAGGATGGAGGAGCCTCCGCTCTCACGCTGGCTTTGCAGCCAGAGTCCCGTTCACGGTCCAAACTGTGGCAGGTGCTCGCAGCCTGCCGGTGTCCTGTTGTCTGCTGTGATCTTTACTCGAAACCCCCCCCTTTCGTGCGCCTTGTTTCCTGGTTCCGAATAGGAGGCCAGGGGAAACTCATCACTGGCCGTCACACGCTCCAGTGGGGAGATTGAAGGTGACACGACGCTGAAATTCCCGTAGCGGCGACAGTTCCAGAGGCCGCTGAGCCGCTGGGCTCTTCTGTCTTTATCATACTTTGGCCGGTAACAGTTTGATTTGACTTAATGTTTCAGGGAAGAGGATTGGCTCAGACATCAGCTAGGAATATTGTTTTGTGTTCTCCTCCGATTGAGCGCTCTCTGAGGAGACCAGGGAAGCAGTGTGTTTGCTGTTCATCTCCATCTGACGTCCCGCAGAATGGAAATGAAATACAAACAGCCCTTTTTTGTTTTACGCCTTCTGCCACCGCTGGAAGGAGCCCGAGCAGAGGACCACGCCCATCTCTGAAGTTTTTGGAGGAGCCCCGTGCATTTTCTCGCTTCCCCTGTTACAAGTTTAAGACCTCCTTACGCAGGAAATAAAAGTTTGCCATCCACCTTAGCCATAGTAGTGCCAAAACAAACGCAGCGTGGCGCTGAGAGGGACGCCTTGCTCCGCCTGAGAAGCGCCGCCGTGCCCAGGACCCGGGAGCGCCTGCTGTCCTCTCTAGCTGACCTCCGCCTGACTCTGGCCAGGGCCGGTGTCTTTGCATGCCTGCTGTACAGACGCAGCATGATGGTGAGTAGGATGGACCAGGGCTGCCTGCCATGACTGTATTGGTGGCTTTGGCAGCAGGGGTGAGTATCTATAGCCCACACCACATGTTGTCTAATCCAAAATGCCCAATTCTCTCCTGTTATTGGCTAAAGGTAAAGTGTAAATTCTTCCGGCTGATGGGAAAAGGTCATATACTAAAGCCACCTCAAGATATCTGGAGCATTTTTTTTTTCATTCAGTGCAATATTGTCCACAGTGCCGGCTGAGTAAAAATCACTATGTCAAGTCATATATTTCATTTCTAAATTGATTTTTTTAATAACTAAATTTACATTTTCGCGGTAAGGTGAAAACAGGCCTTTGCTGATAACAAGAGTTGATATCAGGATGGAATAAAAAAATCCAACTGAATCTGATGAATCTTCAGTTGTGTTTCACGCCAAAAAACAACTATTTTGGTTTTCTCCTTAGTTGTAGGCCTCATTGAAAAAGGATGCGTCATGGTGTTTGACAACAGGGAAAATAATGGCCACAGACTTTTGGACAGGTGGTCATGCGCCCAATGGGGAAACTGATGAAGATTGAGTGATAACATCCTCATCCTTTCAGAGCGGGTGGAAAACCGGCTTAAAGCTGTGCCGGTGATGCTGTAATGTGCATGTGCTCACATGCTGTGCTGAAATAGAACTCTGAGGAATGTTTATTTCCCTTTTCTGTCATTTCTATACTTATTTGACCGACATTCAGATACCTGAAATGTTTTAGTCCAATGCATTTATTAGGAACTTTTTCCTACATATGAAGTCACTCACCTAATCAAGGACACCAAACAAATTCTCATCATTATTATCAAAGGTAATAAAGTAAAACAACGCCTTCAGATCCCCAGTGATCTGTTATGGCCTCACACAGCATTGTGTGACCACAATCCTGTTATATAATTCAATCCTGCTACTTTGCCGGGTCTTTCGCTTTATTCAAACACTTAGACTGTTAGTCTATTTCTCCAGTTCTGCCACAGTGTTGATAATTAAAGCTTTAACCACCCAAGCCTTCTCATGAGACATGAACTTCCAGCCAGTTATGAATTCTCAACCTGACTCCAGGCAGTTCTTGGGAATCTAACACATGCTGATAGCAAAGTAGTTTTTTGGAGGATACCTATAAATTGGACTAAAGTTTTCTAATCTACCCAAGAGACAATGCTAACATGTTTTTTTTACTAGGCTGTACGTGTATTCAGGCTGATGCTGTGTCAGGTAAAGTCAATGATGTCTAATGATTTATTAGTAGTTTAAGAGACTGTTCAAATGTTAAAGAAGAAGACGTTTAAGGTTTTGATTTCTGGAGAGGTGCCATCTTCAGAAAAAAACTGCATTTCACACCATCCCAAAAATGGTAAAAAGCTGAAAATAATGCTCATTCTTGAAATACACAGATTCTATTCGGACACATATCACACATCACCAACACCATTGGTGTTAAGCCATCATGGCTAGATCAGCGTTTTTCCTACTAATATGTTTTAGATTCTTGGGCAAAGCAATGCACAATGCACTATTTAGCAGCACAACCTAGTTCAGGACACAAATCACAACAACGCATAGGACATTAATGGGACAGCCTTATTTTATTTTTTATTCATGCACACATGCTCACTTCATCCATGCTGACTGCTTGTGATGGATATTTTGCACAAGAGCTGATATGAATTAGGATGTTTTCCATTTAGTTCTTTCTTTTTGCACACTTCATTAATTTAAGGGGCTGAAACAGACATAATTTAACAGTGACTGCATTCTGTCATTGTTTTTGTTTTCCATACAGAACTCCACCGGACAGGAGGGGGCTCCCAGAACAATGGACTTTCTTCTGGTGTTGTCTGCTTTTGTAAGTAACCTGATTCTTTTTTTAACACTTCTCAATCTGAACAACCCAGACACGTGGAACGTTTTAAAGTGGAAATGGGGAGGCTGTTTTTTACACTGATGTTAAAAGAAATGCGAATTATCTGTTACATTTCGTGACAATAAATGATGTTTAATTTTATGTAAAAGTTGTGTGTTTTTTTGTCTTACCTTGTCCAAATGTCTTCTGAGTTGACTGAATCACACAAGAACAGACAGAGTCACACATCAGTTTATTACAGCTGACATGCGCACTATTACAAAGCAAAACGAAGAAAAAAAAAAATAAGAGAGATTTCAACTGCCCTGAAACAGAATATCTATGATCAGTTAAGAATATTTTCTAAAGTCGATCCATTAACAAATCCAAGAACAAGAGCATAGACCAAACATTTTTTCCCCCAATTATGCAACTGCTGCCAAAAAAACAAAAACAAGCAGAAACAAAAAGATCAAATACCACCAGAAAGCAACCAGTTCTTCATCACCGACAAAATTCCCATTAATATTAGTCCTTCTGCTTAGTATTACTAAGCACACCCAAAATTACTAACAAGTAAAATGATTTTCTAACCAAATCTACTTTTAAAGCATCAAATTCTTAGAATAAAAGAGTTTAATGGTACAAAAGCTTCAGTGGCTCTAAATCACAAAAGCATACGGGTGGTGAATGCAACTCGTGAGCCAAAAGAGCCTTTGTGCATGACTGTCGTTATAGAAACAGTACAAAGAGCCTTGGGCATTATTGTGAAAGCGAGTTGAGCGGGAATAAATTGGTGCTAATTGAGACAGCATTCTCTGAGCAGGAGACTTCTTCTGCCAGAAGAGGGCAGCACAACAAAACACATAACTAGATTTTGGCCAGTCCTTAAGGAAGACCAGGAAAATGCTGGAAAACAAGTGTTCAGAGTGGATTCGGTTCTATTCACTGTCCATGCTACTCCAACGGTAAAAGGTTTCAAGTTGAAGATAGGTTTCTAATGTGATCTTTGGCTGACAATTCAGGAAAGTTAGTAAAAGATACATCACCTCATAAGGCAAACAGTGGTGAAAAATAAGGAACTTATTGAAAACACAAAAATTGCTGCAATATAAAAAAGACTCGACAACCAACAGACTCCCAAGTATAAACATTAGAACACTGCAAGTTTGCCTTGCCAGGAGCAGGCTGCTTGCAGGCACTGTAAAGTCTGAGCAATAGTTTGAAACAGTCCCGTTGGGGTATATGGTCAACAATACACCAGCAACACGGCTGGTCAGAAATTTACAGACATACGGTGCTGACTAAATAGTCCCACATAACAGCGCAGAAAAACCCTACGATTCCTCTCCCCCCACTGCTCCTCAGTCCAGCTGTGATCAAAATATGTAGAAAACATTGAAACAGGCGTCCTCTCTCGGGACTTTGTGTAGTTTCAAAAGTTCAAACGTGTGAACGTTGATAAAAAGAAAAAAAGTGTTTGTGTGCACTTGCATAGAAAAAGCCAAAGAGTTATGAGCAAGGCAAGACCATTTTCTCATAAGCTGGTGCGCTGGGGTTAAAGACGTCTTTAAGATGTTAAACATACGATTGGACATAAATACCAAATGTGTTTTGTTTCTTACTGAGGTAAAAAAGAAAAAAGAAAGGTAACAAAAAAAAAAATAATGAAAAACTTATGAAAGTGCAAACATTTCCACAATGTTCTCACCTTGTGCACAGGATTAATCACAGAGTTAATTACAGCTGTTTCCGAGCATTTAAATGAGAATTTGTAGCATTATATAGTAAAAATACATCCGAACTGTGAACAATGAAGCAAGTTTTTTTTTTAGATTTTTCTTTTTTTTACTGATGTGTTACGTTGAAGTGTTGTTACATAAGCAGTAACAGATGTGGTTCACATCAGAGCAGTTCGGTATCCTTTTGAGGACTAGAATCCGTTAAAGTGTCAGGTGCTCCTGCAGTGATCTATATGCAGACAGCGGTCTAGATGTCAGTTTAAAAATAAGAACGAATGCTGGAAAGCCCACAGCTGAGGCATTAGCTGACATGTGAACACTGCGTGGGGCTACCTCATGAGAAAGCAGAAAGTCCGAGTAAGTGACTTTAAGTTGGTGCAAGTTCAGCGTAGGTGTTCGCTGAACTTCCAGTGACTGTGCTTAACTCCCCCATCTGAGCCACACATTCAAACGTTTGGGCTCTAAGACAAGCTCTAAATTTAAAACTGTGATTCTACAAAAGTTGGCAAAACTGGGCAAACTTCAACAAGGACGAAAAGTGTTTTTTTTTCGGACTAAAAGGAAAATAAAGGGGTTCACAGAAAACAGAAAATGCAACAACGGAAATAAATCAGCCCACATTCTTGAGGAAAAAGGTTGAAACAATGTAAGGATCCCTAAAAATGGGAACCAAACACTGAGAGCACTGATTGGTGATTCCGGATCCAAAGTTTGTTGAAACAGTTTCTTAAACAAAAGAATCAACATTATTACTGTGAATACAGAGAAATACCGGCGGGTCAGTGTGTACCGTCAACAGTTAAATGCTCACACATGCCTACAATAAATCAAAAAGATACATTTCCCATTAAACTATGTAAGCTACTGTGCTTTTTTGGCTTCATATGCAGGATTACACATTGTGTCATAGGAGCAGGCAGCATTAAAATGGTTGCTCAGTATGTTGAGTACCTGGCAGTTACAGATCAGAGGATACATCATGCAGCAGAATCATAACTTGGCCAAAAGTGGGTATCGGTGGGCACAGGTTTACAGATACTGGTAAAGGCTTCCCTGGACAAAGGGATGTGGCATTCCTTTTCATAGGTATGGACCTCCGTTTAGGTCCAAATAGAAAAACTGGTTTAAGACAGGATTTTTATGAGATCAAACACAGAGCTCAGGCTCTCGCAGTATGTTGTGCAGTAACAGTCCAAGCAGTTTTGTTGAAGCACTGGGAACCAATTTGTTTTTAGTTCAATAAATTATGTACGTAAGGATTGGCTTCAGGTGTGAAAAAGATATAGGGGAAGGGGGGGAGTATTCTGGAGAGCATATGATTTTGGCTTTTTATAAAATTCTGCATGATTAAATGTTCAGAGTATTATATGATTTTGTGTTGTTGTGATGCTGGTGCCACACTCCAGTTTAAAAGACTGATCAAGGTCCTGACTTGAGGCTGGGCTCCAGAAAAAAAAAAGGTTTGCAGGTCTGTGGCCACGAGCATGTTGGTTTGGGATCCATCCCTGGATTTCGTTCCTACACAGCGCCGTTCTGCAGGTGGTCAGGGGTAAAGCATCCATTAGTCTTACAGCTGATTTCTGCTATCTTGGTCTGGGACAGCTTTTTCCTGGCCTTCCAGCGCTGAGCTAGAGGCTCCATGAACAGGGAGAGGGAGGAGAGGAGATAGCACAGTCCGGCCAGGTAGAAAGAACAATCATAAGTCTGAGTGTAGTCGTACAGGAACCCTGAAAAACAGAAGCAGCACATCAAGAATGTACATGAGTTTGTTTTTAATTTTACCTGGAAACCAAATAAAATTATTGATAAGGTTAGCAGTCATCGTTTTAGTGACATCATTTATATATATATATATATATATATATATACGTGTATATTTTACATAACTATTTTCTAAAATGCACAAAAGCTCCAAATTATGTGCTTTCTTGTCAAATTTTGCGCAGAGTCAGTGTATCTTAGGCTTTCCCTACTGTTTTAAAACAGAAAAAACAGAAAAACTGGCTGTGTTGTGCAATTTTGTTAGAAGATAATTCCATATCACTCTTAAAGGAATCATTTTTCCAATTTCAACCCCAACAGCCTATGCCTAAAAAAAAAAACATACTCATCACTCTTTAACTGGGACCAAATGTTTCCCATTAGACGTAGAAAAATAATTTTCCTCAAAGTAGCCAAGACACTCAAAGACAGCAGTTTTACTGTGACTGAGTCTGTATACCATGAGGACACATGCATAGTAAGACCTGTGTTTAAGGTTCCACATACTAATAAGGAAATCAGAGTTAAGTAGTAAAACATGTGCTATTTCTTTGCTGACCAATTACGTGTAAAACGTTCGGCCAAAAAAAGGTACTAAATTAGAAACTGCTCTCTAGGACTGGCAAAGGCAAGCTGCCATCAAAACAAGTCATGCCCCCTCTGAAGACAGGAACAGGGCTGCTGCTCCAAGAGTCTGACAGGACTGACTTGAAGGCAGGATGAAATCTGACCCAATAACCTCTGTGAGCATTCCCTTTAAAGCAAACCCAAACTTCCAGTGTGCCCAGAGGGCAGCACTAACAGCGTTTCTTTCTCTCCTGTATGTTTTCATTTTCACGCTCCACAGTGGCTTTACACACACACACACACACACACAGACAGGCAAGTACAGACTCAGGTACTTGAGGGAATTCAGGGCACAGTAAAGGAATCTGCTTCCAGTCCACTCTGGAATGAAGCCTGCCAAACACCCTACTACATCTACGCTTCGAGCTGGTGTGAACTAACACACACACAGGCAGGCCAAAACGTTGCCTGTAACAAATCATTCAAAAAGAAATGTGTCGGCATGTCAGTCATCGAGGTGCATATATACTGTAGTGCACGTGAATGGGTTTGTGTACGTTAGGGAAACCATATGTGACTGCTGAACAATTTCCAAGAAATGACTCACTCACCTGCCAAAGGGGGCCCAGTTAGACAGCCCAAGCCCACAAAGAACATGGAAAAGCCCATGGAGTTATTGAGCTTGTCTGAGCCAACAAGATCAACCTGCAAGGTAGAAGAAAGAATTCTTTCTCAAACATTTCATATGTAGGGACCTTCAACAGCCACCCGTTTCCTTATTGGTGTTAAACAGTTAGTGATTTTGCTCTCTATCAAATTAATAGAAAATCCTTAAAAGTTTGATCTTGTTCAGCTCTAAACTTCAGGATAGTTTTAGCTAGAAACAACCTTTATATGGGTGTCAAGGTAGATATAGCTACAACCAAATTACTTTTCAGCCATTTTTGGAATGTTGTAAAATCATCCTTCAACAATTATGTGTTGGGTGAAATTAGAGTAACAGATTAAAGGAGTCCTGAAGAACCCGAAACATCTTTTTTGTGATTGCCTGATAAGCTTTTGGCTTGACTAACATTCTAAAAATATTAGTTCTGTTTTATGGTCTTTTTTTCTTTTCTAATTCTATCAGTTTTTCAGTTCCAATAATTTTTTTTTTAAAATGTTTCTGATATTATTTTCTTTAAAAAAAAATTTCATATGTGTTTTCAATTTATGTTTTATTTTTCGAAAATAAATACAGTTAATTTTTTTTTATTTTGAAATGACCATATCGTTGGGATGTTTATTCAATGATTCCCTTTTTACCAGATATCCAGGTTACCAATCCTGTTCTCTAAGGCACATGGCCCTATATATATATATATATTTTTTTTTTCCCCAGGGCAGAAAAACGGACAGATATAACACACAGGAGCTCTTCCAGCTGCCAGACATACACAGGGACATGTTATGTTTACAAGAATCAGCTGTCCTTCTTAACAATTTCACAATTACTCTCCTGTCCTTTTGCCCTATTGCCGCCTTCATACAATAACATCGTCAGCTGTTTTTTTTTTATCCCTTCTTATCTTTCTTATGTCTGTGTCTCCGTTTTACATTTAAGATCAATGTTTTAGTGATTCTTTTTACCTTTGACCTTTGAACAAATTTGTATAAACTTGTGTTGTAGGATGAAGACACCTATGTGTGATTTGTGATGGGAGGGACTGCTCTAGTTTGGAAAGGAAAAGACATCCAACCTTTCCTGTTTGATGATTAAATGTGCCAGTTTACTTCAGCAGGCTGTATTTGTGGACAGCCTGCTCTGAACTCTTCTATCAACTCATTAAGTTCAGCTACTTGCTGCTTGTTATTGATTAAATGAGCTCATTCATAATTTTGTGTCACAAAACACCTTTTAAATAGTTTGATGCCTTGACATAGCTACTGAGATCAAAGAATGAACAAGAATGAACAAGAAATTTGTGAATTAAAAAAAAAAATGAATCAGGTTAACTGTACTAACCTCCCTGAAAGAAAAATAACTATCTTTAACAAGCTCTGTGATGCAATTTTTGATTTACTCAATCCAAAACTGAGCTGTGTGAATGCTCAGGAGAGCAGATGCCTCACGAGGCTCTGATATACTGCAGGAGACAGATACTGATGTTTAAAGCCAAAGTAAACAGGCAGAGAGACTTACAAAAGACTCCGAAGTGCTCAACAATCTATTTTCATGATAAACCACCGAGAAGTTATTTTGTTTCCCTTGCATAATGCATTGTGTCTCAAGATGTGTCAAACATTTTGGAGTGACAGTAGGATTCAGATTCGTGCGTTGTGCTGGTGGTGGGATCCTCCTTTAGAGTGAATAAAACTTTTAAGTAAGTATGAATTGTGGTAGGAACAGTGACTGACATCAGCAAGTATGAATTGTGGTAGGAACAGTGACTGACATCAGCAGGCATTTTTTAATCTCAGGCTCGCTCTCTGATATTTTTGCTGTACTTTTTAAATGAAAAATAAAAGAGATCAAATGAGACGGTGAAATTTTTAGGTTACTTCATGCCGTTATTGAGGCCCTCGGGCATATCCTGTCCTTTGAGACCACACCATTGAAAAATGAAATGAAGCCATATGCCCTTTTCTATGTTCTGGGCTGATATGATCTAAAGATACAGTATACGCGATGACTCAATGTGTTGTTCCACCCATACTGGCAGTTAGGAAACATCTCCAACAGTCCACTGCTGCAACTGCTACTGTTATTTCACCTGATGGGCGAGTCTAATACCATCAAGTACCGCAAGGTGTAATAAGCCCTAAACGATAGTATTATAAGACCGATGGGGGTGAGACAGCATGAGAAGTAAAAGGAAATCAAGAAAGCGCACTGTGGTACTAAATAAAGATGGCCCAGACTAACATTAAACAGCTCGTACTCAGCTTACTTAAATTACTACCTCAAATGTGCTCTCTGCTCTGCCCTAGAATGTGAAATGACAAAGAAAATGTGAACCATCCCACCAAAAACATTTCAAGTCTTATTCATACAGAAGCTGACGTAGGATAATAGCAGTAAACACATGTTGAATCCTTTAAGAACTATTGGTTTTGCTGATTTCATGAGCAACCCATTTATTTCTAGGCTTGCTGTGTTACACTTTGGTCCAGACTCAAATATCACAGCAGCTCTAGGATAATTTGCCAACACATTTTTCAGAGCCCCTCATATTCCCCAGAGGATGAGGTGTACTTACACTGACAAACCTTTTTACTTCCCCTCTGTTAGGTCAGAGCTTCTATTTATCCTGTGAAATATCCAGGGGTCTATTTGAAAGACTGCTATACATTTGTGTACATATGTTCATTTCACCATCAAGATCAGTTGTTATTAATTTGTTATTGTTTGTTTGTTTATCATTTTTTGAGTGACTCAAGTGAGAATTGAAGTTGAGATTTTTTTTTTAAGCTATTGACCTGATGATTAAGATAGCAGGAACTTTGATTAGTTGGCAGACGTGCTGTTCACTGAATGCAGACCTCTACAGGTAACGCACTAAATCAGAAGTACACCTTTAAAACTATTATCAAAAATAAAACATAATGAAATGTCATTGTGAATTTAAGGTAGTTTTGTTTGAATTTGATTTGAAATGTATCAAACAAAAAATGTAGCAAATGAAGGATTTATAACCATGCAGAATGAGTGATCTAGGCCAATGTGTTTCATGTTGTCGCAACAAAAATAATTTTGTGTTGATGGGTGGATCCTTACTAGAACGGGAAGCAGCAAAGCCATATATCCGCCACAGAAAATGGCAAAGAAGACTGCATAGACCATCAGCAGGATGTAGGAGGTTGCCAGAGGGGAGAGCAGGTTGACCAAACCACAGAGGATCAGGTAGGCTTTGTGGTAGTGATATTTATGGAACAGGTTCCTGTCTGTCACCCAGCCCGAGGCCAACTGGGCGATGGTCTCTGTGATACCTGTAACAATGGAAAAGGTGAACGGATGATTGAATGAGAAACTCAGAAAAAGTGCAAGGATATCTGAAAGGAAACGTTGAAAAATGAACAAAAAGCAATGGACATAAAGACAACATTTCAAATACTGTAATTCAGTGTAAAAGGAGAAGGGATTCGTGAGAAAAAGCCAAGAAGAGGTCAGAATTTAAAAGAACAGATTAAAGGTTCAGTCATTTCCAAAGGCTGTTTGATAATGGGAATCTATGATACATTACATACCATTTTAGCATTGTACACATAAAAAAGGGCTGTGTATCATTATTTTTGCTTCATGTTGAAGAAAATAGATGCAGGAATTTAGGGACAAAACTAACACAGTTGGAATCCTATTGAAACAAATAAAATTTTTACTGGCAGGCTATTTTAAAAAGAGTGTTGATGGAGCTTTCTATTTTCAGCAGATTACTTTTTTGTTTGTCTTTGGGTAGATTAACTTACTAAAATGTTCATTTTAATTAAATTCATGGTGTAACTTAAATCTTCACCTGGTCGACTACGACACAGTAGCTGAACCAGATGTGCTCCTGAACAACAGCAGTAAAACTCCATCTTTTTCAGAATAGCTGACATGTAAACCATCAGTGCACACATACCATTGTGCTCCTTAATTAAAACCAAGATCAACAAAGATTCCATTTCACATTTTCTTTCTGAATTGAAGAGCTAAAGATGACTTTGTGAAGTCTAAACATTGAACATTGCATCATTACCACCACCATCATCATGTATTTAAATTCCCATAGGGATAAAAGTATTCATTAATTAAATTTGATAAATAATTCATTCTCCAGCAATAAATGTAACCCCCACTCAAACTAATTGGTTTCTTTTCTGGGGTTGAGATAATCCTTCGGGGATTGGTACAGAGTTGTAAACACTGCTGTAGTTGGTCAGAACCACTAATCCTGTTTGTAAATGAGAACCAATTGTGACTACAGAACTGCATAAATCTGCATCATTGTCAAGTGTAAAGCTGTTGTTTCTCCTCTCTGACAGAAAAGTGATGTGTTCGTCTGTCAACATCTGCCTCATCACACCCAGAAACTATTCATTACGCCCACCACCTTTTTGCATTGATTGCTGGCTCTGCGTGTGTATGATGACTGGGCAGATATGGACCGCTCTCTGCTGAGGTCAACTGGAATGCGATGCCATGCAGAAGCTGCAGTGGTGTATTGACTGTCGCAGGAATAGCTACAAGCAGGCAGCGCTTAGCCACTAATCAATGAAACAAACTGGTTCTGTGCAGATCAGAGTAACCCATCCTTTGCACAGCCTCTGCAGCACAACTCTTACAAGCAGTATCCACAAATACAGGACTCCAAACCCAAACACACCATGTTGAATGTGAGTCTGGATGAAGCATGCATGCTTTCACCGATTATTGCCAACATGTCAAAAGATGATATGTTATGAAAATGGACCATGCCTGGATAAGTAAACAATGAAACATTTCATTAGCGAACACCTCCGCTCCCCTCACGGGATCTAAAACGTTTCTTTTCACCAAGGTTAGAAAGATGACATGAGGCAGCTGTGCAATGTTTATGTGTCCTCTTTCAGTGACCTAAGATACGTCCTGGGGTGTCCCCTGCTTGCGTACAGACAAGTTGTGGGTTGTTTGTGTGTTTTAGCCCCAGCAGGTTGGTTCAGCCCTGCAGCTGTTCTGTTCAAACTCAGTACAAAGCTGTTTAAATTTGGCCCCTCCAAGTAGCAGCACATCAAGCAAAGTGCATCAGGGACATTGCTTCAGTCGTTTCCCTCCGCTGTGCTTCAGGTAAAGAGATTTTTCTGGTTGGAGCTTGATTGGATGAAGTTTTTCATATTAAAAACACCTCTCACAGTCAACAAGAACAAAAAGTTCCTCCCTACTGACCCAATACAATATTTACCATATCTCAATTTGCCTGACCATTAACAGATCCTTGGGGGGTGGAATGTAAGACAGAGTCATGCAAATCTATGCGCTGTCTGTAGTGATATTTTGTTATGAGGTCTAAAGCAAAACTTTTATAATGGGCATGTTGATTTTCCCAGGTTTGCCTCAGCCATTGCTGGTTGGCCTTGCCTCTTCCTTTTTGAACACATTGCTGCCTCAGTACTCCTCTGCAAAGTATCAGCCGCTTTAAAGCTGGACTCCAACAAAACTGGAGCCTCTACTTGTCCACAAGCCAACAACTTTACTCAGTTAGCTGTTGCTTAGCGACTCCGGTTAGCCCGAGCGGTGGTGGCTGAGAACTGACGAGCACACTGACCCGGCTGATAGTGGCCTCTCCTTCCCCTTAGCCAAGTCGATGACAACGCTGGGTCAGAAAAAGAGGGACAGCGGGGCACGAGGATTGTGGCTTTGTGAGTGAATAAGAGTAAGATGTCCTAAGAACGGAGAGCAGTGCACATGACCAGTGAATGTGACAGAACAAATGTGTCTAAGTCAGAAGAATTTTCCACTCCTGTTGCATGCTGGCATTAAGCTTCTGAGAGTTAACCCGAAAAGCTTTGGAGAAAATTTAAACAACTTCGTCCTTTACGTCCGACATCCATTACAACAGCATTATCTGACCACAAGCTTTGGCTTCATACCTTATATTGTGTTCCCTGTAATTTAAAAAAAATGTATTTTCTGTTTCTTTCTAGAAGACAACTATTGTCTTACATCACAGGCTAATAAAATTATGCATCATTTTTCCAAAGATTCTTCACACATGTAAGGAAAATGGCCAAAGGTGAGGTATGATGCTGAAAATGTAGTGTACAGTGGACGCTCCCTGTGCAGATTTCAGCTGGGTGACACGGCAGTATCCAGAGAGCTGACCGGTGCCAGTACATGTCAACTCCCCAAACATTATTCTTGTTTTAGCCTCCTGTGTGATTTGCAATAGGTTCTAAACTCTTTCTCTTTACATTCAAAGCTCTGAGTGGCCTATCCCCATCTTTTTTTGAGAGTGCTCATTGTTCTCTTTGTCCTAGTAGAGCTCATTGCTTCCAAGCAGCCGGCCTGCTTGTGCTTCCCAGAGACTCAGGGTCCAGGATCGTGGGTCATAGAATATGTTTGTCTAAGTGTAAAACCTGCCTCATTGAGATCTAAATAAAAAGGTGCTGTCTTTACATTTCAACCTTTGATATATTCAGTGTTTTTATTAAACTGTTTTGTATAATTTACTACAATTTACTTTCGATTTTTGATTTTTTTCTCAAAGCACTGAAGTATCTCAGGAAAAAAATATCTAAAACTATTCTTGTCAAGACCCAGATAAAATTGTAATAAATTACATCAAATTTGAAACTGAAATAAATAATAAGGATATAGACACAGAGAAAAAGTATTTTCTTCTCATGATTATTTATAAAAACCAAAATGGTCCACTTGCTAGGTGCTAGGATTCTTATCTTAAGCAGATTTCAACAAAAGGCAAGAATGCTTTTGGCTATCAGCTCAACTGATGAGCAAGAGGCATATTATAAAACAGAAGTGTGGAAATGCAAAACTGTATTTCAATTATTCACTAGGCCCGTTCACGTACTAACAGACTTACATGCACATGTGGTGGCTGGTCAAAATGTTAATACTGTTTTCTGGTCATATGGAGGGGCCTCATCAATGGTATACTGCTGAATCCACCCGCCCTGGCCAGTGGGCCAAAGTTCAGCTTTTATGTAAGCACATTCATTACATAAGACTGCAGAGTCTGAGCAGCTCACAAATAATTAATGCCTAAAAGTTGACTGAGCACTTTGCATCACTTCTAAGATCCAGTCTGAAAGAAACCTGGTGATACCCTTTCACTGTTTATGCAAAGCTCTGCTAGTCATATTCACAAATGCCGGCGAAGTCCATTGTCTGTAAAACAAAGACTGTCAGAACTGTAAAGTATGTTCTTCACACGATGACTCTTATTAAAACTAAAACAGTCATATGGGAGAAACACTAAATGTAACCCTTGCAGTACATGTGAGGTGTTTTGAAAGCAGCACACAACTTTTGCATTTTTAAATTGTCATTGGGTGTAACCTCAGGCTTCATGTTAATTAAAGTTGTCTTTAAAAAAGACATCTCAGCATGGGGGGGAGGGGGATGACTGTTACTCTTCAGATTCAAACTTTTATCCAAATAAGGGGAACATATATACACTCTTAGCTTTAATAGGACTACATGATCATTGTGTAACCATATAATCTTGTTATTAGCATGTATACTAGCTTTTAATTATCTAATCTGAGAGAAATTTTCTTTGAACTACCTAATTTATACTTAGCAGTTAAAAAGACTTCCAGAGGCTTTTGCTAACGTTATTTAAAGGTTTTACACTTTTTAATGAGCAGAATGAACCCATGCAATATGAGAGTGCTTTAGAAACTCTAAAATATGCTGATAGTGTTTTGCGAGGCATTGAAATTCAGAAAGGAGCAAAGATCTTTAAATATTTTTTTTTTCTACAGTTAAAAATTAATTTGGATCTATTGTCTAATGTAAACCTTACCTGCAACAGAGATTATAAAGGAGGCGTCCATTGCATCGATGTCCAAAGTTCTGGCTCTGGCAGACAGGTGGAAATAGGGGATGAAGTAGGCAAGCTGACTGAAGACCAAGGACCAAGTGTAGATGCAAAAGAATGGGTCCTTCAGCAATGAGAAATCCAGAATTTTGTTTTCTGTGACAGTCACCTCACTTGGCATGCTAGCGTGTGAGGAAACGCCAACAATGGTGGAACCATTCATGCTGCTGGTAAGCTCTGCTGGACTGTCTAGAGATGTGGGCTTGCATTGGTCCGAGTCATGGTGGGGCTCATGACCGTTAACACCATTGAGGACCAGTCTGGTTAGTTCAGGATTCATTGACTGGTCTTCAGGTCCCTGAGTACATTTCCCACCCTGGTTCTCTGTGTCCCTTTGAGGTGTTGGGGAGGGCTGGATAGAATCTGATTTGGAGACACCATTGGATAGGTTGGCGGAACCGCTCATGCAGCTCTTGGAGTGTTCCTTCTCTGCAGAGCTCTTGATGGAAATGGCAGGGCTTTTTTGGATGGGTGAAGAGGTAGGGTTTGACACAACAGGCCTCACTTTGATGGGCCGCAGAAGCATCCCAGTGGCTATGAGGTTCAGCATGAGGCCACCCAGAATCAGCATTGCCCCTAAGGGTAGCAAAGAGAGCTCAGGACCTAAAGGCCTTCTGATACACACATACAGACTCGTTTCATTAGAAAAAATTGTCCTGCCTACCTTGCCAAGCATATTTATCAAGAAGGAGCTGGGTGAATGGAGCAAGGGCAAAGGTCAAACCCATCCCTGAGCGCCCAATCGCATATGCTGTTGCCAGCCTTTTTCTGAAGTACAGTGCTGTTACCACAGAGAATGATTGGTATAGAAGTGCAAAGCCCATTCCTGAGGAGAGAAAATAGAGTTGGCATGATTACATTTCATCAGTCGCAAAATTATTCAAACAGCCACTCAACTGAGCTGTATGGCTGTACCCCAGGAACAGCATCATCAAGCTATTTTCAACTCACAGCATATTTGAACTTACCAACTATCAGTCCCATGCTGATGTAGAGGAACACTACGCTGCTAGCAAATATACTCATGAGGAAGCCTCCACTAACTAGCACTGCTCCTGTGATTGAGGTCACTCTGACTCCCACTTTGGCACAGGCCACCGAGGCAAGGGGTGCTAAAGGCGCAAAGGGAAACAAACAAAAAAGTTAAACTCCTGTAAATAACTTTCAGCCTTAGTTGCTCTGAATGTGATGCGAACATTAACTAGTTAAGCCAATCACTGCAAGGTAATTTACCTTTTGTAGCCGTTTAATGTTCACATATTTAATGATAAAAGTGTAAGTATCTAAAAGGGCTTGGTCACATGCGCTGTGGTTCCACCTCCCCTAAATGCCAAAACAGGCAGATTATACGCTGTAGGATGGTAAATGTGGCTTACTTCAAACAGTGTTGTCAATAAGCCTCTGTAGATCACTATCAGTGGTTGTTTGAGAACTTTATATATTAAAGTCAATTAAAAATGTATGTATAAATACAGTACTATATATAGCCTAGCATTGTGGTAAATGTACACTATTGCAAACACAAGTATAATCCAGCCAACGAAGTGAGAACAGAGGGTGCATTTTTCTTTCTTTTTTAAATCAAACCTCCGGACAGACGCAGACTTGACATGATAGATCCTATCCAGCTGATGCTCTCTGCGGAGCCTCCAAACTCATCTTGGAATGCCACAAAAAAGATTCCAAAGCTTTTCAGTGTACCCATCACAAGCACGTTCACCTGCACATACACAGAAATGAGAGTACACTGATATTTGCACAGTTCACTTGCCAAATGGATGTGATACAGTGATAACTAGTGCTGCTCAATGTTTCCTGCTCATGCTGACACATACACCCTTTGGTCAAATCAAGTGCAATGCTACCATACTACTGCGTCTTCACTTCCTTTACCAACTGTAATGAGCTCCTCAGCATGCCAGGAGATCAACAGGTTGAGGGGTAGAGTGAATTGAATTACTGCCTAAGTTCCATAAGTAAGAATAAAGCAATTGAGGAAGAGACAGACAAGTTCAAATAACATAACTGAGGCATCTATGTGCCCACAACCTTAGGTTGGGAAAGAGATAGGGGCCGTTTTACATTAGTTTCAGGCCGTCAACAGACAACCTGAGATTTTTGGAAAATCATGATAATGAACTAAAATTAAGTAGTCACTGGAAGATGAATTATCATAAATAAGTGAAGTTCACTTACAAGGAAACAATGCAGTACAACCATCCAGCCCCAACCTCCATCTGGAGGGTCTTCATACTGGATCTCTTTCTCCTTTTCCTTTTTTGAGGTCATGGCATCCTTCCTGAACAGATTCATGATGGCCTTTGTTTCACTTGGATATAAAAGAAAAAACAGACACAAATTTGATTTTTAAACTTATACCATTGAAAGTGTAAGTCAATAGCTCATATTTAAAATGATTTACCCACATTATGCTATAGCACAGAACAAAACTTTGTATAAATTTTATAAGTCAGTCAGCCATGTAACAGATCAGTTACAGTCAAACTAAGCCTGGTTACAGTTCCACCTCTTTTGGCCTTATTACAGCTACTGCAACGGACCAAATGGCTCAACACTGTCAACATTAAGTTTTTCTGTGTCACAGAAAGAGCAAATATTTAAACATGTATGTCTGTAAGCTTCCAGTCAGCACTAACAGCCTGTTGGGCTGATGATGTTTTAACTCTGTTGTCATTCAATTTGGCAGAAAAAAATACAATGAAAAAGCAATCCTGTTCCACGAAGGAAATGTAATGAGTGATGCAGAAAACTTTATGGAGAAATTCTGGTTCTGCGAAGGACCATCTAATCCACTCTTCATCATTTTCGCAGAAAAATATTAATGATTTACTATAGTGATTTTTAAAAATGTATAAATTATAATTAATTACATTAAAAATATGTTTCAGATTTCTGTCATATTGCCACCGTTTTTATAAACCTACAAGTTATTCATGTTCAATAAAAGAAAAATCTAAATGAAAAATGTAGGTCAATAAACATGTGATTTCCATGCTCTTAACAACACTTAATGTACCCTGAAAAGATTTTCACTATTGCCAGCATTACTTAATGGAGGGGAGGAAAAAGAGTTAGTTTGTGAACACAAACAATAGAGATTACAAATTTCTGCCTCTAAAAAAAAGATTAATTTATGAAAAGAATACACAAAATGTGTTTACATGTAAAAAATGTCATGCAAATTGAATACAAATTCTTGAATTCAGAACGTCCAAATACATTTTTCCATCATGTTTGAATTTTGAAACCCCCCAGAGAAAATACATGTTTATAATGCATCCTGTACTCTGGAGTATCCAACCTAATATTGGAGATTTTTTTAAAATTCCAGTTTTAAATTCAAACTGAACTAAGCATGATGGTTGGTTGAGTGGAAAATACAAGCTACTTGAGCTGACCTGTAAGGGAAGACTGTACATTTAGAAAAGGACATATCTAAATAAGACAACTTTTTGGGAACAAGTTTATGGAAACTTTCACAGAGAGCCAAAACAGGCTAACCTACCATACACCAGCCTGTGGTAGATTCAGAACAACTTCTTCATATAAATTTAGTGATGGCTTACATCGAACTAATTTGGCGTGGGTGCTAGCAGAGAAGTAAATTTACAAAACGATGGAATCAATGGATAACCATGAGCACTGATGACATGTTCATACGTGTTTCTTTATTTGCAACTGGTCATGTGATGTGAGTGTGTGTTTTAAAAATAAAGGACAAATAACGACAGCTGTTTAAGTTGAGACTTCAGCAGTTATTTCCTAATGTGAAATAATTCTGTACTTCAGCTGTGAAGATATATAAAAGCAACCTGTTAACAACTGGATTGTGAGCCAGCTGTACTGGGATCTGCCTAGCAGCTGGTGATATTTCGCCATTTACTAATTACTCTTAATCTAAATTGGATCGTGTTTCCCATGGATCCTTGCAAGTCTTCAGCATGTGTCAGCAAACACACAATTGGCTTTAACATGACATACATTAGACTGTGCTATGTTTTCAGCACATCATGGTTGTATAATCTTACCAGACTGAATGCTATGAAACATGACAGAGGTGGAACTTGGGCAATAGAAGAACTAATTGAATTTTTGTTTTGATCAGGCTCTGTTTTTTTCAGAGTCGTGCTTTGCTGACAGACCTGGATGATATTTTCAGTTTGGTTTTAAAAACAGGTAACTCTTTGGTGTGCGATATTTTATCACACCGCTGTAGTCTGTTTACATTCCCTGGGACTTTGCTCTGATCTCATTTGTCGCATTCTCCCCAAGACATCCTCTGCACACTGTGGAACTGACCTCTAGAACCAGCCAGCGCTACAGTCCAAAGATGAAGGAACAGTGTTGCGCCGATGAAGGCGTGCTGATTCGGCAATAAATGTTTTTAAAAATCCTTTATCTTAAAAGACGGCTTGGGAGAATCTGACCTGTGACCAAGCCACTCAGCTGGGTGAAAATAAAGAGGAAAAGCCTTTTAGTGTTGTCTCCCCTTGAAATAGGAGCAATGTTCTGCTGTACCTGAGGTATGAAACAATGTGGTATCAGATCAAATATTAATCATGAGCTCTCAGGAAACAGACCGATGCATAGAGGATCATTATAATGCAGAAGAATGAGCACCTTTAAGAAAAGATATTACGCTTAATAAAAAACAATTAAACATTTGGTGTGAATGTAGTGTTCCGTCGATTTCAGGGTTTACCTGTAAGCTTTGCCTCATCTGTGGGGTCCTGAATGTTACAACATGACACCTCTGCTAATCTCCACTGTCCTGCATTCAGCCTAAGGGAAGTGTTGTGACACATGCAGCACATTACGCCTGTGCGTATTATGCCACTTTGATTGACTGAAAGGGTTAAGTCATCCTGAACATATCAACACTGTTGTGAAGGGATAGTTTCACTGCGGGAGAAACTCCACAAGGTTTGTGAGACAACATGCAAACTCCAACAAAACAACTAGCTAATACCTACGGGTGACTTTACAACATTTCCCTCAATGACAATCATACAAACCATTTTAATTAGATTTTAAAAAATCACTTTTAAAACGGAGCACAGAGCTTGGTCACACATGAGTTTGTTATACTGAGTTGCCATTGTCTTTATGAAATACATAATAAACTGTTGGGATTTTACCTTAGCCTGCCTCTATTATTCCTGCTGTCAACACAGGTATTAACTTTGCCAAAGTTGACCGAAAGGAAAGTCACCTTTTTGGAAGTTCTGTAGGTGCTGTAATAAAAATGGTGTTTTTTTTTCGCCATACTTTTGCAAATCTGCCTGACTTAGAGGCGTATAAGAAGGCAGGACCAAATTAGACAGAGCACAGAGCGGATTAAAAGTGGAATGAATTGGGCCAGTGTAGTGTGGGGAAAGTATTTCCCCTCAATGTGGTGTTAACAAATTGTCCACAAAGTGCTTGAGTGCATGTTTGTGAATGTGAGTGGGAGGGTTTGAGCACTAGTTGATTGGCTTGTGGAATTACCACCATGTTACCACACACTAATACCAGAATATCCCCTCATCGACTTTCAAAGAAATTTTCAGCTTGCCTGATTTTAGGATTCTTGTAAATTTGTTCGGGGAATGATATCCTCCAAAATCTTTCCATATTTGACCTTTTTTTATTTTTATAGATCCATAAATAAAACATTTCCAGTGAGAAACCTTCAACTATTATTTTTGTCTACACTGTCTCTCGGCCTGATTTATGGGTCTTTCACTGTGAAATATGCCTACACTGCGCAAACTTAAAGCTGAAGTCATAAATGTCCGGTGCTCAGTTGAAACTGGGGCAAAGAGCTAAGTGGCTCATCTTTCACTAATCCACACAGCCATAAAATAACAGTTTGAAATTTGAGTATGGTATCAGTTAGCTCTTATAGAAAAAGATCAATGGACATATTACCCAGTAAACTAAGTATAACTACTGCTTCAAGAAGAACTTATAGCCACAACAGGGTTGGTATGGTGATATGGTCATTTGTTACCATAACTGTTAAAACATATTTCAAGCATCATGTTGTAAAAACTATTTGCTGTGTGCCATCACCTAATGGAGATGGATAAACTTCTTGATATTATAAGGCGTTTCATTTTATAACCGTCACCCTGGGGTAATGGAACTGATTTATCACTGTCCAGAGAAGGCATACATCTCCATAATCGATCAGGATTCTATAAAAAATGTACAACGATTTATGGCTACTTAATGCCCTTTACAGAGATTGACAACAATGTAGTAATTTACATACAGATATAGTTATTGATGCTTGTGACATCAATAGTAGGTTCAGAAGTATGGCCAAAGGTTTTGACTCTGGCCCAAAAGGGGTCCTTCAGTTGCACAGCTGAAAATCAAAGTTTCAGAATCAACTTAAAGGTTATCCCGTCTTGTACAAACACGATTGCTGAGGGCTGAACTGATTACGCAGTCTAAAAACAAAAAAAAAAATCTGTGCATCAGTGCAATAATTGTCACGTCTGGTGTCTCGTCTGGTCTTGATTACCTATTGTGTACACCTGGGGTTTCCCTCCCTCATGTGTTTAAATAGTCCTCGTTTCCCCTTGTCTTGTGCGAGTGCGTTCTAGTCCGTCTAGTCCGTCCGTCTTTCGTCACCCCCACGCCAGGTTTGCTTTTGCCATAGTCTTTTGCTTTTGTCATAGTCACAGTTTTGTCACAGTCTTGTTAATCTTTATTTTGTTACTTTGTCACAGTCATAGTTTTGCCTCAGTCATGTTTGCTTATTGCTTTGTTACTTTGATCACAGTTTTCCACAGCTTTGATTTGTACTTTGTCTGGACTTTCACCGTTTTGTTTCAATAAATCTGGTCTCCCCTCATCTCCGCACCTGAGTCCTCCGTCAACACCCACCTTCCTGACAATAATGCCCCAGACTCATTTATTGAAATGTCACCATGAAAAAATAACAAAGATGTTGAGTTTGTTTTCAATCATTGAACAACATTCCTGGCTTCATTTGCATTTAATGTAGAATAGAGAATGTCAAATACTGCATAAGTTGGGATATAAAAGTTTTTATCTTAATGCAATAAAAAAGTTTGCCGAGTGAAAAAAAACACCAACTTCTGAGAGCTGAAGTTGCAGTTTCTGTCAAGCAGGATACCCCAAACAAAGGTTGACACTAACCCTGTGAAATTTAGAGGCACACTCAAGAAACCACTGTCTTTTAACTCAGTTCATCAAGTTCTGTCGTTAAAAGAAAGAGACTAATCTGAACACAAAAAATCTTTTTTATTAATTTTTTTTTAATTTTGGAAACCCTCTTCTGACCATTCTAAATTAGGTAACTGGTCTCCACGGCTTACAAGATGTTTACTGTCTGTTGTTTAAAGGTGAAGGGCTGCTATGCAGTGGTAAACAGGGCCCTGCTCTATCTTTAAAATGTGTAACTTTTAACATTCGAGGTGTTGTTAAAATCTCTTGTGAATAAAGCCCCTTATTTTAATTATATCTGCAAAGCATTGCATGCTGTGATGATCGTGTGTCTGAAAAGCTTCAACCTTTGAAAAAACATCCCTAGAATGCTTCCCTGTGTTGAATTCTAATGGAAAGGACCTTTACTTACGGTAAATACGATAATAGTTCACCTGCAATGCAGATCCTCATAAAGTACGAAAGCAACTATGCTCATATTTGGTGTCTGTGCTCAAAACCAGCAACCATGAACAATACGTGATGAGGTGTGCTGTGTGAGACTGTGGGTGTGGTGTTGGTGTGCTCTCTCGGTTGGATGGGTGTGGCTTTGTGGAGGAGCTGGCTGTACACCTCAGACCTATCATCATCTGGAGCAGTATTTAGAGGCTGGCCTCCTGTGTGCTCACTGCCCACCGATTTCTTGGAAGATCGGGCGGTGTTCTTTCGAGAAAAACCTAAGAATACTACCATTTTTGAGATTTTCTTCTGCTAACCCAGCCACAGCCTCCACCTCCCTGATCTACAACTGCTACCCTTCGTGAACCTGCCCGCCTCAAATATCTGCCCTTGTGTTCGGAGATGCTACCTTTTTTCCCTCAGTTTCAAATGAAAAGTCATTTTTCTCCCTACCCTATGTCTATGCCTCATAACATGAGGGGCCCAATCAATAATCTACTCATTGTAAACAGAAGCTGGAGTTTTTGATAGCAGCACACTGAGTGAGGACATTTCCCAGATTATTTAAAAATATACTACTTTTGGTGTGAAATGAGCTGTCTGGTTTCCTGCGTGCTGCATTGTAGTTTTCATCTGGAATTGAGTATGCGTTTCTGCATAGCCTATCTCTCACAGGCATATCTTGTTTGCCTAGTCTGCTCAAGATTAAGGATGACAAGTTGTGTCCCCCACCATCCCGGTGAGCTCATAGACTTCATGTCAGACCTTAATCATGGTAACCAATGCAGTAACACTCAGTTCATGCAAGTGTTGTGACCCCAACATCACACAACAGACACTTATGTGGAAACAAATTAGACAAAGCTTTGGAGATCAGGGTCAGCATGTTTTGAATTTGGGTGGCTACATTTGGGGAGGTTTCCATCATTTAACTGAATAAAAATGATTGGATCTAGAAACTTAAAAAGGAAAACTTACTAGAAATCCTCATAAGTTTTTGCACACTTTACAAGCAGCATTTGGTTTGCTGTAGTTTCCATCTCAACGTCTTTAGGGGCCAAATTGAACTTCTGGAATTACCTGTCTGTTTTAGTAATGCTGTGTTGTTAGAATGCCTGAAGCCACCACAGGTGACGACAGACTCCTAAATCCCGATTTCTTAGAACTATTCTCAGTTCGGGCAAATGGTTAATGAAACTATGACTTCATCAGGATCAGCTTTATATCCACAAGAAGAAGGAGGTTACAATGAATTAATTTTCAAATTATATAAGAAATTAACCATGCAGATTTAGTGAAATCTGTCATCATCTTATGTTGGATTTTTTTAAAACCTAAGAAAGGACAGACGTTTGCTCCTGACATCTTCCAAACGCCCCATACTTTTTAAGTCTAGTTTGTCCTGTAAGAACGTTGTTAACTTTTACATTTTAACGTTAACATGCTAACAGAAACCTGTGGAGCCTTAGATTTACGTGAATTTGATGACAAGGAACTTCTGGGAAGATTAACAAATGTCTTAAATGGCTGCCACGTCAATGATCTTTCTCACCGAAAAATAACTGACATCAAAAGGTAGTGAAGTCGATCATCTTAACCCCCTTGCGATGTCTTTCCTCATTGGCATTGTGTGGCAACAGACCTCTGCTTTTAAAGAGGTGCTTACACTTACTGACAAACTATAAATCCCAAGTGTTTGATTAGAAGCACCTGATGTCGACTTGTCCACTTCACTTTTATAGATTTTGTTTGGTCGGTCTTTTTAGTCTTCACTTTTTTACCATCACCTCAAAAGTCCTTTAAGATCGTGAGTCACAAACATGGCATACTCATTAAATTACACAGATAACATTTTTCGGCAGCATTTAAGTCTTGTTATAAGTCCAGTTGCTTTCTTTTCTGTATTTTTTTACTTTCAACTCTCCATTCAAACAACTGGCCGTTATCATGAATGACGTTTCACATGATATTATATTTGTGCAGAAAAAGTGTCAAATGTCATGTTAAACACGCCTTCTTATGTAAGCACACTTTAAGCCAGAAGAGGACACTTAACAAACAAAGACCATAACTGCTAGTGCAGTTCCCACTACTTATTTTTTTAATTTCTCATTTAAGTTTTATCAATTGAGCTAAGACGTGAAAAGTATACTGCTGAGTGTGTTGAAATCTCGTTGTAGTACAAGAGTACACCCCTCAGAGATAAGACATTCCAATGGGAATCTAAGATGTTTGACTGATATTTGATTTTAAAAAGTTTGATGAATCAAACCTGGTTATTCCACAGTAGAGAAGTTCGTCCTACCCGGTTCTCTTGATCCACCAAGAAACAGCTTTTATCTAACCCTAAATGTTAGGAATGTGTATAACTCTTTGAAAACACTAGCTATATGTTAGGTTGGCTAGATGTCAATCCTTTGCTGTAACCTGAACTGTAGCCTGTCAGAAATAAAATGAGGCGTTTACACCTACAGAAAGTAGCTACTGTGTTAACAGCTGTGCGCTCCTCCTCTTTCAAGAAAAAAGCCCTACTCACCAAATTATTTTTAACACAGTGTTCACAGAAATGTTTTCTGTATTATTCAGCTACACAGTTTTACTTTAAGTGACATTCTTTGGTTAGAGTAATGAGCATGTCAGTAGTTTAACAAGAGCTGTCAGTTTGAGGTAAAACTCTGTTTCGGCTTGTCTTAAAACAACTCACCACAGCCTTAATTGTATGACCGCAGAGGTTTTTTATCCTCCAAAAATGATTGGAATATTGACATGGCTTTGTTCTTTAAATGGATAGTCCTAACTGCTCAGGTATGAAAAGTAGCCTCTTGATAGAAAAACTTGAAAAACACTTAAAGAAAAAGTGGGTCAAACAAAGAGTACATTTCCAAAATAGTTCCACATTTTCACTCTGACATGTAAAACACCCAAATCTGCCTTAGATAACAATCTAGAAATCAGAAATAGAGAGTTCATTTATCAGCAAACAGATGCCAATGTAGTTTCAGATGCTTCATATACAGTATAGCACATACAGCCCAAATATTCGTTTTCATGCAGCATGTATTAAACAGTCTGATCTTGCTGACCGTATATATTCACTTACTCTGTGATGAGATGAAACGTCCACCTCAGACGCTGTGGGTGATCAGCAAAGCGGAGCAAATTTATAACTTTGATCCAAACTGGACTTTTGTTAAATGGTAGGAGCCCTCCGGTCCAAAAAAGGTACTCATTTACTTACATGGTGAGAGTATGAGGATGTGGGCCAGTTTCAACCAGGCCACTAACCTTCTCTGGTGCAGATTAGGAATAATGGGTAAACTATTTTCTTCCTTCAGGGTTTTAGATTTGAAAGCTGAACTACTTTTTTTTTAAAGGTCACTTTACCTTTGAATAATTGTCACCGGCTGCTCTATCCATGAAAAATGAGCAAGGTTGGGACAAGAAACTATGAACGCGACCTCACAAAACCTACACATGGGTTGTGAGGAATTGTAAGATTAGTGAATGCGGGTGTGAGATGTAAGCTGTGGGTTTAGTCCAGCGCATTATTGTGGGGAGAAAACAGTGTTCTTACCCTGTGTAGCTGTACACCAGTCGTTATCTCCACTTGACAGGCCTGTTGCATTGCGCCCCTCACTCAGTTCAACTCTGCTGGGAGGGCAAGACAGGGGACCTCAGGCAGATGCAAAACCACCACAGGCTGACTGACGCTCAAAACTGGAGTTTATAGCCCACGTCTCTGCGCAAAAGAGAGCCCCAAACCTCCCCCTTTCGTAACCCTGGTGAAAAGTTTAATGATAAACAACTCTGGCATAGCCCAGATAATGGGGGAGAGGTTCTGTCTAAAATATGTACACCTATTTGACTGTGGAGACAGCAGAAACTTAAGCGACGACGCGTAAGGAGGCAAGCAGCGCGTACCTGTAAATTCTTTCCCGTCCTCCACGCCTTGCGCTTTGAGCAATGTTTAGAACAAGTTTGATCTGACTGGCAATGTTTGGTCTGGTCGCTCCGGGACAGTGCGTCTCTGCGGGACTTCTGTGCGGGGCTTCGGGGCGGACTGCTGCGGTGCTCTGGTCTCCGGGGGTGAGGGTGCCATAACTTTGGCCCTACGCGCAGCGCTCGATGGATCGCATCTCCCACCTCAGCCTCAGCATCGCTGGCTGTGCCCGCAGAGCAGCAGAGAGCAGAGCCCACACCGAGGAGAGCCACGTGACCGAGACGTAGCAGTGAACCCCGTCTGAGAACCCAGAGGGTGGGAGGAAAAACAACCTCTGCGGTCAGGACGTCAGAGCCACTGCACTGCACATGCGGGACGCGGGGCTTTCTGCTCCCCAAATGTCTTCACGCAACGTCTTTAGTGAGCTTTTTTCGTCCGGTCAGACTGGCTTTGATATATTCAACGCCCGAGTCCCCCAACCACACACACACACCTTTAATACATGCTTAAATAAGTAACTATAAATTTATGATTGTCAAGGCTTGGAACAGTTTCCCATCTAAATGTCACGCAGCTGCCAAAGAAAATTGATTGGTTAACCATGGAACAACGTGCAAAGGAGAAAATAATGAATACTTAACACATAAGAGGGCAGCTCAAATGCAAGTTAAAGTTTATTATGGGTTGTTACTCTGTGCATGAGTGAGCTGGGTTCGGTTTAGACAGACTGCTGTTAAGCAAGTCTTGCAGACAGGAACATATAGGACTGATATTCAGTCACATGACACAGGACCTGTTCTTTCACATAGCTGCAGCCACAAAACTTAAAAGTGCCCCTCACTTTTAACATGAAATAAGAAGACAACTGAACGTCGAATCAGCTTTCTCTGATTGTGTGACCCATGCTGTCTGTTCACATATATATTGATTTACATGAGGAAAAAAAGAAAAAGAAAAGAGTCCCGCCATCTTCAAGATGCAATCTTGTGAACTGCTACTGTGATGGTCCCGTGGCTCCTCACCAGAATGTTTCTAAAAAACAATTGAAAAAGAAAATCAGAGCTTTCAAACAAACACGCAACCGAATCCCATCATTTGTAAAGGCTAAACTGAGGAAAATACTTATCTTTTTGAGTGGCTAATCCTATTAACCCCTCAGTCTTTTATATCCAGCATCATCAGAAAACATATTTCTACAACAAACCATTCATATTTAACATAAACACCGTTCTGATCCTGAGGATGTGTATTATATTAAGCATATTCCCCATGCGTGAGTGTGGGCAGAGGGATTGATTATCGGAACCTGCTTGAAGCTTGTAAGTTTAAAATAACTATTTTAAATGCATGATTTAGATGAAAGTAATGGTGCCGGGTCTGTGCATTTTTAGATGACTTCATCATTTTGACAGCAGATGTTACTCTGGCTGACGCATGCTTTAAAAGAGTCCAGAAGGTGGCAGTAAAGCCACAAGAATGATCCCGCAGATGCAGGAGCCCTCCGTTCATCCCAGCTCCGTCCCTTCCCAGTCAGCGGGGGCTGGAATCACTTCCAGCTGCCACTGAACGAAACGGGCAACGCACCGGACGCCCCACAACACCACTCACACACACAGAGGGGAAACTGTGAACCATCACCAACTAACTCTGTGTGTATGCTCCTGGACTGTGCCGAGCTTTGACCCACTGGACACTTGAGGAGCCCCCCCACCCCCACCGGAGGCCTGGTAGCTGCTGTGGGTCCCTTTTAAGGGGCCAAGTCTTTTCACGGAAAAAAAGGAATTGAAAATGTCTGTCCACACCCTGAATCTGATTCCAGGCACACCGTCGGGGAGTCCGTTGGATCTCTGCTGAGAGCCGAAGCTTGTTTGGCCAAAACAGACACGACACCACCGTGTTCATCAGACAAGGACCCACGGCCTGGAATAAAAACACATCACACAACAATCAATGGACGATAAAACTTCCGAATGAGGACATTTCTACATCCAAACACTGATTTTGCTTCCAATTTTGGTTCCTATGCTTTGAAATTTGTCAACTACAAGTTGAGGCACACCACTGTGATCCAGGAAATAATCCTATCTCTGACACTCTCTCAACGTCATCTTTATTCTTGATGACTCTGTTTTGGACTCTCAGAGGCACTGCTTCTTTTGAGGTATGCAGGGTCAATATAGCAGAAAGCATCCTTTTTCCAGTTTGAAATTATTTCAGTCATACGAAAGTTCTGCTTTTCTTGCATCTCTCTCTGAAAGTTCTCTTCAGACCCTAGATTGACCTTGACCATCCTTACCAGCTGCCATTTTTAATTGCATTATAAACCAAGGAAATGGCTACTTGAAAGCGTCCATCTCCTTGTGCAATTCGCCTATTTTGTGGACATGAATCATCCCAATTTTAAAAAGAGCTGAATAGCCTCAAGCTCTAAGCAAAGCAGATGACTGTTGAGGCGAAGTTTTAATCAAGATAATAAATCTTTCATGATGTTCCCTTTGCAGATTAGCTTGCCTTAATTTGACATTACAAATAGTTAAAGTGAGTGTTCATGGATTGAATAGTCACATCATTTTGTTACTCTGATAGTGATGTTTAGAAATGTCCAAGATTCAAGAATACTGAACGTTTTGCTGAACAATGTCTTGGACCATGAATATCTCAATGAGAGCAATTTACAAAAAAAGATAATATGCGTAATAAGTAAATAGGTGCAGTTCTTGCTAATTCAATAGTGAAGATGTGTGAGTATCTTGGGGCCCTTTGGTATAATTTGATTACAGTAGTTTCCTGTTGACCTGAAGAACTCTCAGAAAAGCTTATCTCGTCAGGAAGGCTAATCTCATCATGCTCACAGAGCAAATCCTTATACTGGAAATGCTTTGTGGGTAACAGTGATCTAAGATTATTTTCAAGTAAAACACTAAAGCACAGTCTCCATGTTGTCTTTTTGAAATTGCATAAGATTATAAGAGAAGTTAATAAGAGTTTAACAGTGTTGTTACAGAAACATGGATTTCTAAATAAAACAGTTATATTCAGAGAAAAACAGTGACCATTAGAGCCAGTGAGTATGTTGTTTGGACTGTTTGCGTGATTCATGTTTGTTTTTGTTTTACCTCTCTCAAACTGACACAGATCTTATCATCACCTGGCAGATCTTGTGTCACTGATGTTCTGGTCTATTCACCAGAATCTATTCTAATCTCTTAACTCTTTATTCATGATCTTGATTAATGGCAAAAGTCTCTGGAATGTCGTTAAACTGCAAATAATGCACAATGGCCATTTATTTTGGCCAAGATAAAGATGAATGGCCACTTACTCCATGGAACACTTATTTTTTATATGGCTCTTTTTTTTCTCCATAAGAGCTACTCTAACATATAACAGAATTATGGTAGCACCACAATCCACCGAGGTATATGGCTTAATCATTGGTTCATAAAACATTAAGAGTAAGAGACCAAACCCGGATGAAAACAGAGCTACAGCATAGCACATTGGGAAACAATGCTCTAGTTGCTGTATTCTTCAGCTTCATCTCGCACGGTAAAGTTTATACCCACCCTCAGAATGAGATACTCGGAAAAGATTTCGATATCGAGTTGGCTTTGATTATCGCTTCTCCATCACGCACGCGCACTTGGAACAGAGCTACTCTGATGGAAGTTGGAGTCATTCGGCTCTATCGATTTCTCCCTTACTCAAAAGAAAAGCTGCTAGAGATTATTTTGAGTGGATTTTCCCCAAAACATTCATCAAGACAAACATGATAAGCGTGCTCTTACAGCCCAAGTTGTGTCCTTGTTGATCTGTACAGAGCACACCGACAACTGCTGGATTCTTCATGCTGCCAAAATCACAAAGGAGTCAAAAGGCCGTTTTCAAAGTCGAATTATTGCAAAATACAAACTCTGCTCTGAGAGGTGTGAACTCACGTGTCGTCCAGATGCTGTTCGAGGGTTGATTCCATCGTCGTTGAATTAGAAATAGCTAGGAAATCGAAGCCTGTTTTTGTTTTTGTCCGCTTCCACAACTTTTCCGGGTAGAATCATGTGAATGTCACGTGTCCTACGGGTTCCGATGTAGACCAAAGGATGCGAAGCGCGATTGCATTATGAGGACAGGCCAAGAAAACGTGACAGCAAGAGAGTTAGTGAATTATTGAAACACATATGGGCCGTGTAATATTAATAACATTCAAAACATCACGTGTGTTGATAAAGTGGAAAGCAGAAAAAAATGTATATAACAAACATGAGACAAAATAGTTTTATAGATGGATAGTTTGACAGAAAAATCTAAGTAGAGATATTTATCAATGTGTTCAGGACCATTTCTTCTAAATTTAATTAGTTGTGTAATGCAACCCCAATGTCCTATATTTCCTCCCTGATCTGTCACTTTTGTCATTCAACCCCTCCCTTGAAATTGATAATATCATTACTTTAATTATTTTCTTCTCTTGAGTATGTATTGTACTTGTAATACACTTTCCATCATGTCTTGCCCAAGCTATCACATTTATATGATGCTGTTAAATTAAGTCTAAGTTGCTTAAAATATTTCTGGCCACATGCTGTAATTAATTTAAAAAAAGGTACTGGTCAAAGATAGAGGTGAAATCTTCTCCTGGAATTCAATAATCTCCATATGAAATCAGCTAAAATCAGAACAACAGAAAAAGTGTGTGAACATGATTCAGCATAAAAACCACTGAACTGTATTCTGAACTAAGCAAATACCTTTTTAAATTTTGACCCAAAACACAGTATTGATTTTCTTATGTCAGAGCAGATCCCATGATTTTGAAGAATTCAACTGATCCCACTAAGTCTAATGTGCCTATTTCTAAAGTTTGCTAGAGACCTGTCGTCTCACCTTCCTGCATAATTTCTGCTGCCTACCCCAAGATGGTGAGACATCAGTGCTCCTGCTGACAGGGCAGAACTGGGTGAATGCAATTATGTGACCGCTGCACTGGAGAAATCCATCACCTGCGTAGCAGCAGGGTAATGTCCTGCTGACTAACCCATAGGCTATGCTGCCCCTCCTTAGATTCTTCTCTCTTGGACGCTCCTCTTCTTCCACTCATATTTCTCTTCTTGCATCTTAAATCTTGTTCTGCCCGCTTCTGCTTTAAACCAGCTGCCCATCACTGTCTGAGGGAGACACATGGGCAAACATGTACATGCATACAACTACAAGTTTATGCAAAGGGGCTGAAGTTACAAAATGGTATGAGTATTCACTTTGGGTGTACAGCTGAACAACAGATTAAAAAGGAAGACTTACACTGACACAGTGTACAAGAAGGTGGACAATGTGCATGGATAGCAAACATAATTTAGAAACAGTGGAGATTATTCTCCAACAAACATATTAAGCTTCACAGTCCCAAAAAATACTTCATAAAAATTTCTTACAATTGACAACTCATCTCTGTGTAACAGCTGTAACTACTCACTTATATAAGTACTATTTATCAAAACATGTGAATTAATTACATACACTTCAACATCTCTGCTAAATAATTCCCTTTTTTGAAGAAATACTTTTATAACTGTTTATCTATTTAGTTCTACTGATAACTACTTAAGAATGAAATTCAGTATATATCCTTTAGATTTTTTTGCTTCTACAGACCATCTTCATGAGGTTAAATTATCATTGCTGTCGTTTATATGGATATTTTTTTTATGATTCTTCTTCTTCTTGGTATTTGCACTTCCCTCCATGACAGAACAGTTTCACTCATGAGATCCGTAAAATATATAATTATGCAAACAAAGTGTCACTCAGGATGAACCGGCCATATGTTTTTTAAATATTGACTGAATAGAGATAAATATCTTAATTTGTACATGCCAGGATATAATAATTAAGAAACATTACATTCCTCCCTTTAAAATGAATCCTCGTTGTTGAGTCAGCTTGCTACTTACTACACGATTCTCATTTTGAATTGTTTTGTCCTTTCTGCTTTAGGCAGATGAATAATTCTGGACTTTGTGAAATCTGTGCTCTTTTCACTTGATAAACTGTCAGCTTTTTTTTTATTTTTTATGGAAAAAAATACTTTGACGTTTATTATTCTTTAATTAGGTGCATAAGTCATAGAAACTTTGACTCAAAGAGATATACGCTCAAGCACCATACAACAGGCAAATAGCTGCTGGACGACCACGGAGAGCATCCATAAGATGACAAAGCTTCTTAACAGACAGCCAGAGTGGGTGTGGGGAGATGCCCGACATAAGGAGGGAGGAGGAAGTGTTGGGTGGGGGTCGCAGGTGGATAAAGAGAGAAAGAGAGAGAGGCTCCCCTCTCTGTCTGAGGAGATCTTGGAACCTTCACAACAGCCCGAAGAGTCTTGGACCCGGTGTGAGGTGTTGCAGAGTCAGTTAACACTTGAGCGGATTAGAAGTGTCTCCGTCTCCTGTCACAGCCATGGACATCAGCACAGTGTTGCTGTCCTTCCTCCTGTTGTCTCTGAGCTGGTCCAGGGGAGCAGTCATCACAGGGGTGAGCAAGAAGTTTATGACTCTGATACTTTTTTTAACCAGGGATTCGTCACAAATTAAGATTCAAGCAAAAATAAGAAATATTGTTATATATCTAGATGTATCGAAAAATGAATATTTTTTTACTGCCATTTTCTTGTCAATGAAATGCCATTATTCTACTTTTCTGTCTACTTTTCTGTCATTTTTCTTCATTTCGTCAAAATTCTTCACTAATGTGTTTTGAAATACCAAACTATTTTAATGCAACTCACATGTAATCTATCTATCTATCTATCTATCTATCTATCTATCTATCTATCTATC
>JABUIW010000028.1:13225135-13248139 GCA_013363375.1 Menidia beryllina
TATCTATCTATCTATCTATCTATCTATCTATCTATCTATCTATCTATCTATCTATCTATCTATCTATCTATCTATCTATCTATCTATCTATCTATCTATCTATCTATCTATCATTTTCTGTAAAGATTTTTGTGTGCCATTAGAACTTCCACAGTATAATGATCCTTTATCTGTGTAAAGTATAGGTATAGATGTCAAACAGAATACTTAGCTCAGGACGACAATGTTGAATTTGATTATGTTTGACTAATGGCGGTCCACATCCTCTTCAACCTCTGTGTACTGGTAAATCCAGAGGAAATTATCTCAGTCCTTTAACTGTTAGTCATTCGTAAGTGAATTAAGAAGATGACAGGCAATTCATAAAATGACTGACGTTATATAAAAGTGACAGTGGACCTGTTACAGTCGATAATTGAAACCAATTCCAGCATAAAGATCTAAGTTTCTATTAGCGCCGGTAGCAAAAGAACTTTGATTAGGTCTGTCTTTCTGTTACGGTGTGCCTGTTGTTTTTCTGCAGGCCTGTGAGAGAGATATGCAGTGCGGTTTCGGTCTCTGCTGTGCCGTCAGTCTGTGGCTGAGGGGCCTTAGAATGTGCATTCCAAGAGGAGTGGAAGGGGATGAATGCCACCCCTTCAGCCACAAGGTGGGCTGAAATATTACCTCCAGCATCGCAGTCTCTGCAGCACACACACTCTTTAAGACAGACAAGCGCACACGATCAGACGCCTTTTCAGTCTTTAACACTCTTGCCTTCAGAAACTCAGATGTTATCAAGTGCTGGCTGAAGCTTTAGAAAAGCTGCTGATAACTGCAGAGGGTATCGATCTTCTTCACAGTGAATGCTCCGATTAAAGTCATACGTCTCCTTGATTTTCAAGACAAGTCAACAGTTTGATGTGCTAGCGCGACATCCCTTTCTGCCATTCAGAGAAAAGAAGCTTTTAAAGACCTGCAGCCACAACTGTCGTTTGTTTAGGGATGTCAAGTGTCAGATTAACTTTTCCATCACGCTTTCAGGTGCCGTACATGGGGAAAAGGCTACATCACACTTGCCCCTGTCTCCCCCACCTGGTATGCACCAGGTACACTGACAGCAAGTACAGATGTACTGATGACTTCAAAAACATGGACTTTTAACAGAGGTCAAGTCACCCAGATGAAGAGGCAACAGAAAACAGCAGATTTGAGTGAAGACTTCAATAGGCACATTCATCTCAAGTGACCGTATTTTTCATTTGTGTAATCCGCACACCATAATAGACAGTTAGGATTCTTCTGATCTACTCATAAATAATATGCTGAAGCTAAAACTGGGGAATTGGCATTTGAGGACCACACTATTTTGACAATTTATTAGGGTTTTCTGTTCAGATGTGTGTGCACTATTAGAGCATCCGCTGCTTCTGTCACACTCACTTTATGTCCATTTATCAAAGAAAGGTGTACATATGTTATTGTCAATAAAAGTGGAATAACAGTGTCATGTCCCATATTTCATATCTAATGAGTGCCGTGTGATTAAATATGTATGGTGTACGTACTTAATACGTAGGTGTTAAGTGATCTATATAATAGTGTGTGTATCAACATAAAAAGTCAGCCACATCTTAGAAAAAATGTAATCTTGATCTATTTAACAGTTCGCTTTATCTCTAATTTTGATATTTAGAAAGTATGTACCAAACTCTGTAGAAAGAACCTCAAACATAATAAAAACAAATAGCATGTGACATTGTGATGAAAACTAATCAAATACGATATTTGTAGTACAGGAATTACATGTATAAGGGCCTTTTTAAACTACGATATTGATAATTTTACAGACAATCCTAATTTTTCTTTTTCTTTTTAAATGAATTTTGATCAATTTTCTTGGAAAAGCCTGTCACAGGACGATGAGCTTGGGTTAAAAAACCTTTTCAAAAACCATCTTGGTTATGGGGCATTTTTTGTTGGCAGGATTGGACAAAAATACCAAAAAGAGATTTTAGAAGCGTCAACAAACTGAAAACACTCAACATAAGCTGCAGAGTCATTGCAAATAAAGAAGTAACACAGAGCCATCCACACCGTGTCAATGACTAAATGATAATACTGCCTTTATTATTTAGATGTAACCTCGGTATGTTGAACACAATTGCTGGCTGCGATGGGAACTCCTCTCATCCAGAGCCAGCAGTAAAAAGGCCAGCATGAAGGAATGGTTGGTTGTTGAAAGGCAGGCTCTTTGATAACTTTTTCATAAATTTTCCATTTGAACTCGATGAATTTTGAAAACCAGTCGCTCTGTCTCATGCTCCCGCTGGGAAATCTAAAAGGCCATCGCGGTCCAGACTGCTTTTAACACAACCTTTAAAAGCGCACAAAGCTCACAGGCTGACTTTTCTTCAAGTGTAAGATGTACCTAGCTGATTTTGTCATGGCTTTGCTGTGTGTACATAAAAGGAAGGGCAGCTAAATAAATGCTGAAGAATAAAGCATTATTAAGTCTGGCATGTTGCCTCAGCTTTAAACTGCTAAAATGCTAATAGACACATATTCTGCTTCATCATGGCCTTTCAGTCAGAATGCAGTGAGCTGCCAGAAGTTTCTGTCACCTTTACCGTGAATGGAAACCCCTTTACGGACCCTGCATTGGCTCACATCTCTCGGGTTGGTTAGATCTCTTCATCCATTCAACCAACATCATAGATCATGACCAAAATTTAACCTTTATGTTGTATGGAAATGTCACAGAAATAAGAATAAGTCACGTCTGTTCCTTCATTTGCTGGCAAGAGGACATTGCCCTTCAATGGATATGTTAAAAATATAAAAATACTGTTTTTTTTTTTGTCCTGAATGAGACGGGCTGAGAGGATATTGAGCGGTTCTGAGAACAGTGGAGCCAAGCTGAAGCTGACTTTGTAATGTGAAAGATTAAGATAAGACCAAACACTGATGATTTGATAACCTCATGACATGATCTGGCAAGTCTGCCGCACTTCAATAAAAGTAGTTTGGAAAATGCTTAAAGTTTCAAAGCCATTGAAAGCACAAATCCATTGCCCAGGACTCAACATGGCAGCAGATTTATTTCTAATTGTTTTCTTTTCTTGCAAACCATGCATTATAAACTAATTGTGTATTAAATCCCATTTCAAATATTGTCAATAAATCAAGTCAGATAACTTTATATTTCATGGGCTGATATTCCTTTGAAGACTCTTAAAGTGACATTTGAGAACTCTCCCCAAAACACAGAGGCATAAGGAATAAAGCTGACCATGCCTTAGAATCTACAAGCTGGATTCCTTTCTATTGCTGGACTGCAAGAGTGGAGTACACCACCGTCCCAGCATGGTCCATGTCAGGAACACCTGCTGGAGTTTTGTGCATCCTCAGGTTTGCATAAGCGTCCTCCGGTTCCAAGTGAGCTCCAAAATCCACTGTTGTGTAGATTATGCTGTGTGTGTCCTACAAGAGACAAACTTTTTCACCAGACAGCATTGTAGAGGAAGTCTGAAGCTCAACCATGGCCTGACCATGAGTCACGGACACTGCATGACCCCTTTTTGTACCCACCAGAGCTTCTTGTCTTACTGACTCACGCAGAGTTTCTCCGTATGCATCTACAAAACAAGACAGAAAAACAAAACAATGCCACACTGACTGTCTGCTCTGAAATGAGTTACAATTTGTTAATGTCAGAAGTGCTGGCATAGAGTCTGTACTTGAGACAGTTTAAGAAAAGTGCTTACCCAACTGTTTACTCTTTGCTTTGACTCTCAAGCAAACAGTCCCGATGACAGCAGAGACAAAAATCATCACTGTTACAGACACAACGCCAGCCAGAGGCAGACTGAAACTCCAGGGAGCTCTAAAAAAGAGACAGGACAGGACATTCTGATTAACCTCTCACTTCCTTCTTCCAGAAATCGTTAGAACAGTGAGCGATACAAATGATCATCTGGGGAGTGAAGACCTGCTGTCGTCAGTGTGATCCTGTGACAGAGCAGGTTCGGTGGGCAGTGTGGAGCTGTTTGTGGTTTTGATTGTTGGTGCCCGTGAAGGCTCAAAGCGTCTGTGGTGATCTGGAGCTTCTGCAAATTGTCAGACCACTTAAATCACTCCTCTGTGAATTTAGCTTGTCATCTTAAAAAAAGGCTACATTTAATCACCACCAGAATGCAGTTATCCTATGTAACATGATGGGAAAGTAAAGAGTACTTACCAACAACCTCAAAATAGTAGTCACTATAGATTTGGGTTTGGGCTCCCAAAACACCACATCTATAATATCCTGCATCCACAAACTGCACATTTAATATTTCAAACTCAATGCACCCATCTTTCTCTATTTTTTTCACTCTTCCTCTCAGGAGATCGCAGGTATACCCAGCGCTGTCCAGCAGCTTGTAACATCCTCCGGGATACAGTTTGCAGCAAAACTTGTTGTAGCTGTTGTAGACCGGAGGGAAGGAGAGTCTCAGCAAAATGTGTTGATGGAGCTCCTGGTCGTCATGCTGTCCTTTTAAACGAAGAATGTCTGGAAGACAAACATTTTTTTAGTTCTTGCACGCAACTGAGAAACAGAAAATAGCTAATTTTGAGTCAGTCCTACTTAGCAAAAGAATAAGAACAAAGGATAATTTCATCTTCAGTCTTCTGCACCACTCTTAGCACAAGTTGGCAGTTTAAACTCCTGTTTGAAGACTTTAGGGAACTCCTTGTCCTTTCCTCTTATTTTCTCAGTGGAAACAAAAGGAAGTCATTGGTTGACCAGCGAGAGGACAAAAAAGGCATGTTCCTCATATGGCTGGCGCCTCTTTGAGAAATATCTGAACACATTTTGGATCTTGTCTATTTTTGGCCTCTTTGACAGCACATTTTGACTTTTTCTAATAATACCTTTTCAGGAAACAGACAGAAGAAAGGCCCCTCCACAATCCCACTCCCAGAGATTCTGGAGCTGTTTAGCATGTTGAATCTCAGCAGCTGATTAGTTTTTTTCTCCTTTTTCATATTGTTAAGCTCTTTGCAGGTTGCAGCTTGAAGGCCGGTCATTTTTGTGCTCAGACTCTTTAATTGCAGAGCTGTCCTGTTGAAATACGCGCATACGTTGTCTGTATTGGCACCATGTTGCTCCACAGTCTTTATGAAGCATCCATCATAAAAGTTGCATCTTCAAAAGGAAAAGCCCACCAAATCATGGGCAGTAATGGAACCCCAAACCATTTTAAAACTGTGAGCCTGCCTGTAAATAGCCTACTGGAATAGTTTCACTTTGTTTCAGTGGGTAATGCTCGTGTCTAATGAAGTTTGTCACCTTTTATTTTTATTTTTCCATTATGCTTTCGCTCTTTTACCAACATTACAGCCTATATTTTCTCCCTTTTCTTAGCATCTTGTAAAAAAAGGACAATAAAATTTCTGTTGTGACCTTAAAACAGGTGTATGTAGATTTGCTATCTGCCTTTGGAAACTGTCATGGAAAAACAGCCTTAGAATGACTCACCAGCTAGGAAAACAACCAAAAATGTATGGATACTTTAAGCAGTACATGCATGTATATACACAAAGCGATTTATTTGGTGAAAGCTTTTGACTTATAATACACTTTGTACTCACTTTTGTCCATAATATAACAGAAGGCAAAATTTATGTACAGCAATGTTCAAAAAACATGTTACAGCTAGCTAACATGAAAGATAACTTATAACAAATCAAAAATAAACACTCCCTTTTCATTTCATTCTGCCACAAAACTAGGGTATCCAACATTTTCTAAAACATGGTAGCCATTGCATTTTTTACTGATAATATTGTCTTGCAAGTAGAAGCTGTTGAGGCACATAAATGCAGTTTTAATTAAGATAGAGCAGACAGATGTTGCTCGAATTAGCTCTGCAAGGGCCATAGGAATAAGTGCAATAATCTGAATTATAAAAGCTGTTGATCTTGTATAATGCGGCTGCCACAAGCCGATGATGCTGTGCAGGAGGTATGGTGTTTGTCCAGCTAGCTAAACGCATGGATGCACATGTAAGCTGAGGTCACTGTTCTACAAGCTCATGGTGGTTTCCAATTGTCCCGCTAGTCATTGGTGAAAGTAATGACATCATAGTGGATGCCTTGCTGCTGCAGCTGTTCCAGCTGTTCGGGCGTTGCTTCAGCGTAGACTGTCTGGGTTTGCGTCATAGCTGCATCTGCTACAGCTGCAAGTGCAAAAGAAACAACTCTCAGTATGATTTGTTGCGTGGATGCTGCAGTTATAACTCAAAGTCAGTTTAAGTCAAACTGACTTTGAGTTTAAAGTCAGTTATAACTTTATAACTTTAAATGAACAATAAAAAAGCCACACAAAGTATAAGATGGTAGGCAGAGCTAACCTGTGACAGCAGAGTGGGCAGCAGCCTCCAGGTCTTCGGGATTTATGATCTCCTGGTCTGATCTAACAGGCAGGTACTGGATCTGACCATCGTGACTTACAGCAATCTACAAAGATAAATAATCTTTTGACGCAACAAAATAAAAAACAACCCTCATATCTCACTATTCCAAGTTTAGTCTGACTGTGTCTAACCATATTTGGGATCATTAATCTCCACCTTACCTGTTGATCATGCTCATATTGAATGATCTGTCCATCTGGCATCTGTAAGACATTTAGAGAAAAAGACAGATGTATACTCAATAACTAGATAATTCTATCAGCAAAGGTAGAATGCCTTTGCATGTGAAAAAATAAACTTACCTGTATGTGGTTACCATCAGCTACAACAACATACTCTTGAGGAAGAACATGTGTTACTCCATCCTGTGAGATGATGTACTGGACCTGAAACAGAAGAATTCAGAAACAGGGAGTGATGAAGGCTAGCAAAATCAGAATGACTTAGTTTGAATAAGAATATAAATGTTTAGTTTCAGTTTAATCTTAAGATATCTTATAGGTATCTGAAAGATTTGGGGGGGGGGGGGATCCAAGAGCAAAATCACAAGAACTTGAAAAGCGTTTAAAAGTTCTTCTATCATGAAAAAAGTTAGTCAACGTTGTGCAAAATGTTGGCACCAAATAAGTGAAAAGAGGAGCAGAGGGAAAGATGCCTGGTGTTTTTTATGCTTGTTGTATAGTTTAGTACTCCTTTTTTTTTTTTTTTTACATTTGCTGTCATGTTTATATTAGTTGTGGTTCAAGAGACCACAGCCTTTTGAATTAAACAACGGCCAGGGACTTACCTCAGTCACCTGGTTATCTCCAGTCATCAGGTGCTGAACAGTCTGCCCATCTATAGTGGTTATCTGCTGGATGTATGTTCCTTCCTCCTGATTGATACATTTTCATAAAATGCAGTGTTGGCTCAGTAAATGAAAAGTGATCAGAGAAACACATGTTGTATATAAAATGAGTGATGTTACCTGGTCTGATAACGCCTGTTCTTGAGCAACAATAATGTGATCTTGCCCCAGGGCCTGCAGTCTCTCTGGTGTGATCACTGTCTGATGTCCCTGTAATGCTGTGTCAAACAAACAAAAAGACACGTCACGCATCATTCAACACCCTAATACCAGGTATTATTCAATGTTTTTCAGCCCACACATAGCTGCAGTTCCACCGTTGGTGGAGCCCTGCGTCCCTTACACTGAAGTGTAGCCAAGGCCTCTTCATCACTGTTGACAATAATGGTTTGCTGAGATGTGCCTGCACGGCTTTTTCGAGCGGGATGATCCTGGTTGTGGAGACGCTCCATGTGGAACTTCAAATGTCCATTTCTGTTAAATCTGAGTTTAAAAACATAGAAACAGCAGCATTAACAGCTGTTGAGAGCCTCGCATGTCTAAATCTAGAAATGTGCTATTATGCTCCAACCTTTGCCCACAAAGTTTGCAAGCGAAAGGTTTCTCGTTGGTGTGGGTCATCATGTGCCTGCGCAGGTCCTTCTTGTTCTTTGAAGCGAAGCTGCAATTTGGACACTTATGAGGACGTAGATAAGAATGCAGGCCCATGTGAGTCTGAGGAGAGCAAAGATCAGAGAAACAGGAGTATAAAAAATGAACAGGTACGACTGCACCTTTTTTAAATTGCCATCGAACTAAGATGTTTGACCTGTTCCACACTAATATTTTCTCCAGCTCTTTCAGCAAAACTGTGGCATCCAAGAGTTACAGGAGAATTCTTGGAACTGTTGATGTGAGACTCACCTTGACCTCGGGCCAGGACGATGATGTGAACTCACAATCAGGGCACTTGAAGGTGTTTGCATCCAAGTGTGCCCTCTTGTGGTTCTCCATGTCAGAGCGTCCATGGAAAGACTCCATGCAGATTCGACAGGAAAACCTTTTGGTGCTGACACTGGGAGAGCTCACTCCTGAAGGGGAATTTGGGGAATCGCTGCTCAGCTGATAAAAAACAAACAGCACGGTTACCAGAGAGACCGAGAAGTACGCCTCTGTGAAAGCCAATTAGAAAGTACAGGTTATAATTACCTCCACTTGTTGCAATACACCGTCAGCCAGAGCTGAAGTAAGATAGAACTTTTCACTTTTAAGGCTCTCTGACCCAGAGACCTCTAAAGCCTGAGATGGGCTGTTCTCACTGTTGCTGCAATCAATCATTTCAATAAAAAAAAGAGACTGATGAGAGATCATGCAAGAATGTGTCGACCTGTTGTCTGATTAATCTCCTCCTGGTTTAATGGTAAATATTCCAAACAGGGATAAGTAGATGGGATAAGTAGATTGTCTCTGCTATGTTACCTGAATTCGGGACTATCACTTTCTCCACTGGGATGCTCCACCATACTGTATTCTCCTCCCTCCTCATAGGCTTCAATGGCAATGTGCGTCAGCTCTCCAGTTTCAGAGGTGGCTGCTTCATAAGCCTCCTGTAGAACCGTCTCACCGTTCTCAGACACATGGAAGGTCACGATCTTTTGGGCCTGGGCTGAAGCTGCACTCAGTGCTCCCTTTTCCACTGTTTTCCCATCTGACTTCAGCACTGCCACCTGAGGTGAGGAATCCATTTTCTAAATTTGAGCACTGCCATGTTAATATTGCTGACATGCATTATGTAGAGCTGAATTTCTGATTAACCTGTAAGGAGTTCCCAACTAGTTCCCGAGCATTGCTCATATTCAGAAGTAGATCCAGGGCATTTTGAGCTGTCAGATCACTGGATTCAGCTAAGGAAAAAATTTAAGAAAGTTTCAAATTACTCAAGAGACATTACAAAATAAATCATGAATATGTGGAAAAAGAATAAAAACATGTTTCACAATAACCTATCTCACCTTGTTCATAGATGATAGTGGTGTTCCCCAACTCATCTTGGGAAACTGAGGCATTTTCCAAACTCTGCATTGCTTGTAGTGTCGCAGAATCCACAGTGACCTGATGAAACGATGGAGAAAAAAAAAGGTTACTGGACACCTCATCCTAATGCTAAAAAACAATGAATGATAAAGACTTATTGCATCTAGCCCTGGACTGAATGACATGAAAGACTCACTACAGTGTTCTGAAGACCCTGGGTGTCGTCCTGTGGTTGTTTAAGTTCTTCAATCTGCTGCAGAGTAAAGAAGGGTTTTCGTCTCCTCCGCACAGGCTCTTCAGGGTGAGCCACGGACCACTCCTCAAAAGCCTCAGGATGGCGACACTGTACATGAAGACGCAGGTTCTTCCTGTGCTTGGTCATGAAGTGACACATGTCACAGGAAAAGGGCTTCTCCCCTAAAGAGAGATATACAGGTGACATAATGTACATGAAGGAGCTAGAGGTTTATAACTATGGTCCACTGAAATAAGCTATTATACCTTTCCAGACACACTGACCTGTGTGTTTGATGGCTAGATGGGAGACCAGGAACTCCTCTTTGGAAGTGGAATATTTACAGTAATCACACTTGAAGGGTCTATCGTTGGTATGCGACAGCTGATGGTTGAGCAGCAGCTTCTTGTTTTCACAAGTATAGTCACAAAACTCACACTTGAACCTGGCAAACCCACATTAAAAAAGGCTTTAGCAAACTAACATATAATCAAATTTATCTTTCTATTAGTTTTATATTTCTGGAAAAAAACGAACAAGAATATGAAAAAATGGACGTTTTCAGCACTGACTTGTTTTCACCAAGACTCTGGATGTGGGTCAGTAAGTGCATTTTGAATGTGTACCGCTTTTTGAAGGATTTCCCACACTTAGAGACAAAGAGGGATCACAAACAAGACATTTAGTAAACAGGGAGAAGATCAATGATGGCTGCGATTGATTTAGTTTTTTTTTTGTTTACTGACCTTATCACACATGTGTGGTTTCTCTGAACTGTGGGTTTTCATGTGCTGGGTCAGTCTCTTTTGCATAGGATACACCCGACTGCACAAAGGGCAGGGGAACTCTGACACTTTTGGTGCCTAAAGGAACATGAACAAGAGTGAACCATGTTGGCTAAGGACGGAATCCAGCCCAAAAGACAACAGCAGCCTCAACAGAAAAAGGGCGGCTTTGGTTTTTTTTATTTTGTGGCAGGTGCTTGTCATACGACTAACCTCACATTATAAATGTGTAATAAGTATATAGGACTGCACTCGAATAGACAAAATTAAAAATCTTACCACCTCTGTCTTTCTTTTCCTGTAAGATAGAGAGGAAACAATTAGTCATGACTATTGCAGCATCACATCCCACAAGACCGTTTTAAAATATGTCACATGAGATACTGACTTCTCTTTGTTGTGGACTGCTGAGTGTCGGATAACATCTTTCTTATATACACTGGTGTAGTCACACTCATCACATTTAAATGGCTTTGTGCCCTCATGATTGAACATGTGTTCCTGCAAACCAAGCAAGGTGACTTTTAGAGCACTGGGAAAAACTGCATGTACAGGTTAATAGAAATGTTGTGACTTTTCTAATATTTTCATACCTTTAGTGAAGACCAGCGCTTGCAGTGGTAGTTGCACTGCAGGCATTTAAAAAGCTCTGGGTCGTTGCCTTCATGAGAATCCACGTGGAAGCGCAAATCCTCTTGAGTGAGGAAACGTGAGCCACAGATCCAGCAGTTGTGAGGTCTCAGGAGTGGTTTGAGAGATTTATAGTAGCGGCTGGAGTATGGAACCAAAGAAGCTATTACTGTGGGATAAAATCTTTTTATAACACTTATGACACAACAGGAATTATCTTACACTTACTTTCTATTTATATACTTTTTATATTTCTTCCGTAAGAAGCGCTTGGATGGTCTGCCACGCTTCCTGGGGAAGAATTCCTCCTCTGGCTGTGAATTGGATGAAGGGTCTTTGTTCTCAGAGTCTGACTGGCTTATAGTTGCCTCGGCTGTTTCTCCATCAGTTATTGTCGCTGGACCGTTGCCTAAACCAGAAGAGCTAGCTTCTTCGGATGCACTTGCATCCGTGCTAACCCATGGCCCCTTAGCAACGCTTTCTGCTTCTGTAATGAAAGGATTTTAAGAAGAATGAAGCCCCTGCCACTGAAAGTTAAGACATTTTGCTTCTTTTGTTTAGCTGTTGTGCTGAGAACCCACCCTTGCTGCCATAGCCCTCGTCTGAAACACAGTACTTCCTTGGACGGCCGACCTTTCGTCGAGGGCGCCCATGCGAGGAGGAGGAGATTGGAGTAGCTTGTTTTTTCGCAACCGGTGGCCTACCTTTGTAATCTGGATCCGCGGGGTTGTAGTCACTATCCTCTGGAGAAAAACAGGGCCCAGTGTGAGGGTCAAATGCAAATTGATTAACTTCAGAAACAACACTGGGTAAACTATGTGGGTATTAAAATACTATACAGTTCGCTAACCTTCTGGATCATCGATGGCTCCAGCATCCACAATATCATCCTCCTCTTCTGCAGCTTGTTTGGGCTCAGCAGTTTTCTCCTCTGCTGCCTTCCTCTGTTCTGCCTCCTCCCTCTGTGCTTTTTGACGGGCTAGTGTTTCACTTTTAGGAGGTCGTCCACGTTTACGCTTCTTGGGCATTTCCCCTGATTAAAAAAATGGATAATATTAAAAATGACCGGAACCGGTCGGCTGTTTGATTTATCACCGTGAGAAATGGTCAATATCTCACCTGCGGGTTTGAAGTGTTTGTCTCGCATGTGGTTGATGAGCGTCTCTTTGGAGGCACTCTTATATGGGCACATCTTACACTTGAACTGCTGCACAATCACAACCTCCATCATCTCCTCTAATTCAGCAAGGTTTGGCGGTTGGTCTCCAGAGCCCACAGTGACACTTGATGTCTCCCTGTCCCTTGCCAGCTTGGCTTCGTCCTGGGAACCTTGGGGCTCCTCCTGGCTGGAGGAGCTCTGCTGTACCAGTTCGGGTTCTGGATTGGAGGTATAGGTGCCACTGCTGCTGATGTACAGCCCTGTCTGGCTTTCACTGCATTCCATTGCCTCAGGAAGCCCCCCTGACCCGGCTGTGTCTGCCAGCGGGTGGTCGGATGAGGAACTGTCATCAGCATAGACGGAGGCCTCAGGGCCGTTGCTGTTCTCCGTGTAACAGGAATGCTGAGGCAGTTGTTGAGAGTGCTGCGGCTGATCTGGATCCTGGTTCTGCTCATCGTCCTCATCGTCGTCTCTTGCTCGGTACTGGGAACAGCCAGGCTGCTCCGAATCTGCAGCTGCCACACATTCTGCCCCATATTCAGTCATATACTGACGGCCCGTCTGGGTCCTGTGGTCTGCACTGCTGTCAATGTAGCTGCGTGAATGATGTGGCTGCTCTCCATCGTCCACTGCACACTCCAGATACCCCGTGCTGCACTCCACCACGTAGTGGCTTCGGCTGGTGGGATTTGAGTCAGCTCCACTGCACTCCACATATCCTGGCAGGTCATGGTCACTGTTACTTCCACTGTAGTCAGCGAAGCCTGACTGGGAGCGAGTCTGGTCAGGTTCCTCTCCTGAGCACTCCACGTAGGAAGAAGAGGACTCCTCGGTCTGGTCGGGGCCGTCTGCGCTGCACTCTATGTATTGGGAGGGATGGGAGTGTTGGGGCTGGTCAGGCTGACTGCTGCTGTCCTCTGGATAACCGGAGTGTCCAGGCTGGTCGTCGGGCTGGTCTGGTTCAGGACTGCCATGCAGGTCTCCTTGGTCGAAACAGGTGGATGTGGGACCTTCAGCGAGAGCTTCTATGGCAACACGGTTGGACAGGGCAGAGGAAGACATCTGTGCAACCATAGGAGCTCCTGCATCAGACAAGCACAGATTTCATCAAAAAGGATTCACACGGCAAGTTTTTCAAAACGTGCTGAAGGATTTACGTCAGCAGTAAGAACTCATTTACCATCGTCTGGCCCTTGTAATATCAGATACTGGGTAGTTTCTGCTCCTCCATCCTCTGCACTTGTAACTGCTATGCACCCTTAAAAGATATCAAGTTGTCAATTTCCTAAGACTGTGGCCAGTTCATATGTACATAAAAAATGAACACGTATTTAGAATATCTATAAAACTACCATTCATGATATCAGGGCCGATGGTGGATTCTATGATCTTGTCGATGGCTGAACCCAAATCGGACGAGGTGGAGGCAGTGGAATCAGAAACCATCATGGCTCCCTCAGACACAGCGCTGGAATGGACCAGCACTTGGGCTGACTCTGACACCAGCACCGACTGAGTCACTGTGGAGACACTGGACACGCTGGTGGACTGGGCCACCGAGGAAGAGTCTGGAAGATGAACTGAGGACACTCTAACATCTGTACTGGAGCTGGTTTCTGGGATGAATACCTGGAAAGAGAAATGAACATAATGAACACAAACCTCTATGGGTCCAAATATATTGCCATTTAATTTTTGAGTACAAAAAAAGTTAAAAGAATGGAATAAAGTTACCACAAGTCCCTCTGAGCTCTGTCCCACGTGACAGTCTGACTCTGGGGCCTGTGCATGAGAAGCAGCAGCATCGCTGCTGTCTGCAGACATGGCCTCCGATGACTCCATTCCCATGCCGCTTTCAGATGGCTCCTCCATTCCTGAAGGACCTGCATCACTGCTGCTCTCCACCTCATTCTCCTCTGAATCCATAACTATCCTCAAAAATGAAACATTATGTCAAGACCAAAAGTATAATCTTTAACACTTTAGTGCAAGTTTGTCGCATTAAGATCTACACATCTTAACTGTGTTAGTTTGACACTGCTGTTTTTTTATTGATGTTAAAGGTGTTCGTATCAATTAAGATTTTAAACAGATCTTAGTCAGTTGAGTGTATGAAACTGCAAGCATAAGATGGCTGAAGTGTACATAAGACCTTTGGCATTGTGCAAAACATGTTTTTTTGTTCCCTCACAGGCGTTCTCTAAAGTAAAAGGTACGTTTTCTTTTTATTTGTTCCTGTAATTCTCACAGTTATTATTTTACTACAGAACAGACTTTGATAGTACATTTACATATTATATATAATCGTGTTGGGAGCTTGGTTGTAGTTTGAAATCCTTAAATCATTTTGCTCTACAATGACATGTTTTTTTTCATGAGTTTTTTACTCCAATGGAAACATGATGTGAATGCAATACAGATATTACCCTGAGGTCTAAATACTTCAACACTGTTTAGCTCATTTGGCTCATTATAATGTTTTCATTATAATCAAACTGCTTAAAGTGCATGAACATAATGTGACATTTTATTCTCAAATTTTAGCCGCACAATATTCCTGACCTTAATAGAAACAGAGTTTTGGTTTCTTGAATCAATTGCAAGTATAACTACAAATTCAACTTGATTTGACTTGCGGTCTTTGAGCACATGTATGAAAAATACATACCTATCTGTAACGTATTGTTGATGTTCTAAACAAAGAAGCACTTAAGTAAACCATATTAATGACTCCTTTATTCACTTTTAACTCATTTATCCATTTTGCTCTTGTCACTGCATTCATCGATGGTATTTACCTCCATTATAATGTTGGGTTCTTTAAAACCCCAGTTATATTACTGTGTAAGGGGGCAACCCGATCTGTGCACTGCTTGCTCAATTATGTTAAGTCTATAAAAGACTTGCACCAATTTAAATATATTAGCTTGATGTAGGTTTACAAATATAACGTATTAAATTTGTTGCAAATATTTCACCTGATTAATTGTAGATATTTGGCAAATTACTGTCAACTGGTCTATCCTTAATGTTGACTGATTTTAACTGTTTATTTTTATCGGGTTTTCATCTGCTTTAGATTCGAGTTGCCAATGTTTATTTGCCGTTCTTCTTACCGACGTTAAACTCCTAGAGCATTTATTAAACGTCATAGTATAAATAAAATAACTATTAGTTTTGGTCTTAATGATCTATCGTGAAAATATTGGGCATTATGTTACCTTGGAATAATAGCTTACGATAAACAGGATAGTTAGCTCGTTAGCATCATGCGGGTTTAGCAGCATTTTCAATGCCTTCTAAAATAAATGCGCTTGAAACACAAATTCTACATTTTTTACACAATAGTTTGCGGCTGGACAACATTTAACAGGAGTAAACATAACTGACGACATAAGAACTCAGAAAAATGGGCTCAAAGCCGGTCAGAGCAACATGTATGTGGTTTAACTGTCGCATTAAGCCGTTTGATCTAGGCCTAGCTGCCCTTTATCCTGCCTGCTCTGCGTCGCCATTTTACACCAGACATCACTCTTTTCCACTCAGGCATTCTGTAAGCTCTCCTGGCCTGGGGACCTCGAGGGCCTCAGCGGCAAAAGAACGCCCAAATACTCTCCCTGAAGAAAATTAAAACAATTTCTCTCCTGCCATCAGAATCGCTGCTCCTTTTTCTTACCGTGTTTAATCGAAGAGAAGCGTATCCTTAAGCGTAGAGGCGCTAAATAGAACACTAATTTGGAACCGATAATTGTTGGTTCTTTCTAGTCGGGCGCCATGAGTCTTTCCTTACTTCCTGTCCGACCAACCGGATCTTATTTATCATTTTTGTTTCAAATGGTGTGTTTTTCACCCAACCACGATAGATAGATTAGTGTTTTAAACTGTGTCAATGCTAAGTGAAGTAGCACTGTTAGATGCGAGTAAAAAGGTGGTAATTTTTATTACGTGGACTATTGTTTTTAGAGGAGGACGTATTACCCAGTATTGTGCGGAGTAATATTAATTATAATGCAGGGTGAAAATGCACGACAGGAGTTCAGGGTGTCAACGTCCCGTAAGCTTGTGACATAATCCAAACTGCTTATTTCGCCACATTAAATCGGTTACACATTTGATATTTATACAGCGTTGCAATTCAAGACGTGGAGATTTAGAAGTGATACAAAGAGGCTTCTCGTAGGTTAATGGTGATATAATTTGCTAATATATGTAATTTTTTAGTTTAGTAATAAATGTTATTGATACATCAACAGTCTATTGGTTTATTTTGTTTGTATATGTATAGTTTTTTTCCATAATGTGGTATTTTATCCAGCAGATGCTCCTCATAAGTGTTCCTCTGCATTACTTAAAAAAAACAGACTTACTCTAGTCTAAATTATTTATATTATGTTTTTAAAAATCCAGCAATTTTGCAAAAGAGCCTATGCAAATCCATATTTACACATATTCATTTCGCCTCTGATATTAGTGTTTTTATATGTTTTTTTCTATTTTGATGCCATCCAATCAATGGCTGTAACTTTAACCCTCCCTTTTTAAATGGTAAAATAAGACCATTTTATTATTTCTCTATAAAACACTTAAGTGGGTTGAATTATTTCTATTTTCATCAACATTGTGATATGCTTTACTCATCCATTAACAAGCATGTAATAGCTTCATTGGTCTCTGTTTTTGTAGAACCACTTTATAAAAACAAAACGAACCATCTGTTTCCCTCGAATCGTTAATGAAGACAAACTTTATGAGGGGGGCGGGTTTGTTTCCAAAAGTAATAATACATTTTGATACATTAAGCATCGGAATGCCTATGTGGAGTGGAATAAAACAAAAGATTTTTGCAGTAGCATGTGCCTCCACAGAAAAAAATGTTTCTGTAATGCTCACTAGTGTCAGTTGTTTATCTTGATCTTTACCAGTGTTATGATGGATAATTGAGACAGTTGACAGATATTGGTTGTTCTCACTCAATTTTTATTGCATTGAAACTTCAGGCTTTTTTACAAAATTATTTATCTCATAAATAATTTCCAAGAGGGAGACATGCATTGTCTTCCAGTGCAAATATTTGGCTATTAAGCCATTTTCAGGAAAAAAACAAACATATAGTTATACAAAACATAAAAGCTTGAAACACCAAAAATAATATTAATGTCAGATATTACTATAAATACCAAAATAGTCCAATACTGTTTAGAGTCTGAGCCTGTCAGACATAGAAATTACTTAGCAAACCTGGAGTTTAATCCAGTTGGTCCTTATTTAAGTTGTGGTTATGGCTCACAAATTTCAGGCCATTGTAACCATCAGTTCACAGATAATCAGACTGAGAGCAAAGCAATACCAAACAAGGCAATACTAGATCTTCTGCTAGGCCTTTGATTTATATCTAGACCAATCCTATATGTATTACAATGAGCCAACATCAATGAGGCCTAACCGTTCACATCTCAGAAAGCACAAAAATCAAACATAAGACGCTCTAGACGAACACTGCAAGGCACTGTCCAAGCCACCTGCACATGGAGAAAGGCGACTGCTACCACATTAAAGAAAATTTCCTGCTCATCTGTACTTTTTCTCAGTAGCTAGTGCCAGATCCATCTGCACATTTCAGCAGGTCGTATTTTACATAGCCAACGCGGTCAATCTGCCTGCGGGAATTCATCCTCCAGTAGAAACGATCTCTGCAGAAGTAGATGTGACCTAGACGAGAATTACATGTTTTAAAGTTAATTCATAGAAATGTTTAACTGTCGCAGTTACGCTGCTGTTTACAGATTTTTTTTCATTGCGCTTTGGAATTGATTTTACTAACCTTTGTACTGGAATACATCATGAGCATCATTAGGTACTCCACCAAACACAGTGTCAGTGTATCTGGGGTAGCCTCTATCGATATTCTGGGCTTTGACGTCCAACCTGTGTTTATCGGAAAGCAAACAGAAAAACATTACATCATTGACTGCAGACCTTACACTTGCTCCATTAATACATAGTTTGCTTTGTGTTTCTGCAGCACTGTTGAACATTTCAAGTGAATAAGGGCACATTTTAAACTTGCCTCCAGAAGTTCTCCCCACTGAAGAGCAGCACTTTGCCCTTTCCTCTTTGCAGCGCTCCCTCAACTTTCTGAATGCTACTGGGCAGGCCAAGCTTCTCAATGCCACGTGGACCCACAACGCTTTGCCCAGTGTACACCCAGAATCTGGTTCCTTTAGATAAAAAAACAAACAACAATTTTGAACAACCATTTCTACTCTAGTTTATGCCGCAGTGGACCGGTTAACACTGATAAAAGGTTACTTTACCTGAGAAGAAGTACAATTTCTTTGTCAAAATGTCCTCAAAAGCAGCGTCAATGACAGCGGGTAGAGCTGGCCATCTCCCAGAAATAGAAAAGGGCCCCTTTAGGCCTGCGTCCCCGCTGCTGGACATCCTCCAGTAATGTCTGTTGATGGATATGGAAAATGATCAAGTCAGCATAGGATTCATTTAGTAAAGAAGACAAGCAAGACAAGACACGAGATTAGGGCGAGTGGTTTTCTCACCCGTCTTTGAAGAAATGAAGTTCTCCTGCAATTACAGTGATGGTGTCAAATTTGGTCAACATGCAGGCATCTTTGGTTGGATCCACGGTAGCTGTGGTGGATTCGTCGTCAGGGCTGGGAGTGGTGGTGGGAGGGGTGGGCTGAGGGCCAGTGGGATTAGGACCTGTTTTACTTCCTGAAAAAAATTGATTGATCAAAAATGTTTAATATGAAAAAAAAATAATAATAAAAAAAAAAAATATATATATATATATATATATATATATTTATATATATATATAAATTCATGGTTTAGCAAGGTAAAATATTGTTGCATGACCTCACCATAGAGATACTGAATGCCCTCAATGTCATCTTCATGCAGGGAGAAGTCCTCGACATAGCTGTACATGGGGTACATTAGAGCCTCTCTAATGCTGGAATGATCCAGGCCGAGGGCATGTCCAAATTCATGGGCTGCCACTAAGAACAGACTGTAACCTGAAAAACACACGGGGAAAATGTTATACATGCGTAATAACAGCATATGGAAATCCAATTGTATTTTCACCTTCTGTTACTCTTTGTTTTCAGAGTGAATTCACTTACCCTGGTCTGGACAGAAGCCCCATTTCTTGTCATCGTCATAGTTGTCGGTGGTAGCACACCACAACTTGCCATCTCCTCTCCCCTCACTTGTACATGAGTTGTATTCCTTTCCCAGGAACACGAAGGGGAAGTGGCAGGGGTCTCCCTCAGAGTTTCCTCCGATTACAGCAGTGTCTTGACAGACAGACATAACAGCAACAGTTAAACTAACAAGCTGTGTCAGCACTCTGTTGAGTTTATATGCTGTATTTTTCCTTTCTCACCACGACTGGGACAGAATCCATATTTCTTATCACTGTCAAAGCTGCTGGTTGTGGCACACCAGCGGTAGCCGTCACTGCGGCCCTCTGTGGTACAGCTGTCATACTCTTCATCCAGGAATACGAAGGGGAAGACACATGGAGCTCCGTCTGCGTTTCCTCCAATTGTGAACAGAACTGTAAGGGGAAGAATTCACAGTGCCAAAGAGTGAGTCCCACTTTTGTCAACTTCTGATTTGTAGTTTGCTTTGTTGATTAAACTATCAAGCTTACGTTCACTTGGACAGAAGCCGTATTTCTGGTCCCGGGCATAGTCAGCTGTGGTAGCACACCATGGCAGGTTGTCTGAACGACCGTCAGTGGTGCAGGTGGTGTAAGATTTACCCTCAAAAGTGAAGGGGAAGTGACACAGGGCACCCTCTGCGTTTCCATAGTGAGTCTTCACAACTGATGGAGGGCAAGAGAAGAGCTGGTATTTAATGCATTCTCTAAAGTGAACAGTAGGGGGAGTCCATGTGGTGTTAAATGTGTGATTACCTGCTCCCTTTCCCAGAGTCCAGTACTCATCATCATCAAAGTGGGCATCTCCCTGCAGACCCTCACCAGGTGGATAGGCATGAGCCAGAAGACCATCCTTGCCATCAAATGGGTATGGATCTCCATGGTCTAAACAAAACATGACATTTCGGATGACTGTTTGAATTCAGAGCTCTGTTCAGCAGGGAGTAAAGTTTCAACTGTGCGACACTGATTTGGAAAAATGCCAATGAAAAATTAAATGACAATCCAGCCAAGACATTTACCAGCTTTCCCAAACGATATCATGATGTCAGCAGTGCCGTCAAACAGGCGGGTAAAGGTCAGAGGTGTCACATCGCTCCAAACCTTGAAGGCTCTGGCAAAGGCGTCATCAATCAGAGCACTATCCATGTCCGGAGAATAGTTTAGGACCCTGTGTAGGAATACAGTATGACAAATAAATGACATTGCAAGTAAAAAAATATGTGCTGGGTAAGTCTGGTTAGAAACTCATAAATATTCTTTTTATAGTGTTCCTTTTCTCCCATGATGAGTGCAGGCCATTTTATTTACTCACCTATAAGTAACATCCTTATGGTCCCATTTGAGGTCCCCGTCGAAGGTTTTATAGTTGGCCACATCAGGAACGCCACAGCGAGGCTGTCTCATGGCATCCAGTGTTGGCTTATCCAGCTCACCAGTCTCACTCAGCCCAAGCTGCCTCTGCATCCTCTTCAGCGCCTTTTCGGTGGATACCAAAGACTGGAAACCACTGCGGTGTGTAGTGTCCATGTAGCCAAACTTGTTTAAATAACTCTGGGAGAGCACATGAAAGACCACATCTGTTAATCCACTGCAGCGTCTCACTGGATGCCATTAAAACGGACTAAGTAAGTTTGGAAAAACTAAACTAGAATTTGTCCTTGTGTTTAATCACACCAATAGTTTGTCACCAAACCTTTTCTGGCTCACATTTAGAAAGGAAACATTTTCATTTATAGGGTGAAATGAATATCTCTTCAGGCAAGTAGCTCTCCTAGCAGATTTGTTGGATTCTGTTTGGGAAATTTCAGTCAATCAGGAAAAAAGAACCATCTGCTACTCACCTCTGCCAGCTCCATATCAGTCATGTTTTTGATTATGTCTCCTGGAAAGGTGACAAAAACCGACTTGAGGGGCAGGCTCCATCCATCCTGCAGGCTTATCCCCAAAAATAGACACACAGCTAAAGTACAGCATCTCATGTTGAGAATCGCTGTAGACAAAGACAAAATACAACAAAAATGTTTACAAAGAGTTTGCAGTTAGCAAGCTCTCATTCAGAGAAAAAAGTGATTCTCTGAAGGTCAGCAGTGTTTCTCTCCCAGCGATGGCTTCTTTCTTTGTTTTGACTGGCAGTCCTGGTTGTTGTCAGTCTCTGTTGTGCTTCTGGTTGGGGTTGCGGACCTTGTATTTATGCAGCACAGAGTCTTAGTCACTTAAACTTGCTCCCGCCTACACAGACCTCAGTCCTTATTCTCAAATGTTGACAGGCTGCATGGGTTGAGTGGACATGGGGAATTTCCAAAACATACATGTATAACTTTACCTAAGGGCTAATGTGTGGTAAGCTAGTTGAATTCTTCTTTGGCAATATTTCAAATAAATGAGGTGTGGTACTGTGTGAACAAAGACAGTGTTTTAAAATCATGTTTTTGAAATAATGCCTGCTAACTGAAAAAAACACAAACCAATTACACCACTAATTATTTTAACAGCTTGCTACAACTCAAATTGACACTAAAGTAGTAGAAAAACAGAATAGTAAATAAAAACAATAGAAGATAAACATATTTGCAAGATCAGAATGATTTTTTGTCATTTTTTTCATTTCAGGAATTTCCCCAATCATTTATTGGTGTTGTTACAGAGCACAGTTATCATGAGACCTTGCCAGACACTTCTGTTTTTTTTTACTCAATATGAAAAAGTAAATAGTCTTCCTTGTTTTTTATTAATAGAAATGTGGTTCCTGTTTTGTAAAAGTAGGGCATTAAGATAAAAAAAGCTTCTGGGTTTGTTCTGGGATTACTTTGATCAACCTTTTTAATTAATCTTAATGATAAATTGTTGGTCTGATCAAGTGGCCACCTTTCGCTTAATTTTTTTTTGCAGTAATCGCTCAGCCAGAATAGTCTCGTTCCTACTCTTTGTATCATTAATTTCATCATCATTATTAGGCCAGATTCTTGGCAACTTCCTGCTTTATCTTCCCTATATTTCCTGATGCAACATGACTCCATCCCCAAAATTGCCCAATTTAAAGGTAATGACTTACATGCCACATTTGGAATTACACCACGTCTTTGTTGTGTTTTTCCTACAAAGAATAAAATACTGCTCTGTTTCTCTCACGCATACATGATTCATGACATTTATTGCGATTTGTCAAGTACACATACGTAACTGATATCGATTAACTTCACATCACAAAGAACAGCCAACAGATGAATCTGTATATCAGAAATATGTGGTTTCCTCAGGGTAGAGGCTGAATGTTGATATTTTGATGCTGAGTGGGAATCAAGGTGGGCAGATGTGTCTAAGCTGGTATGTCCCGACTCATTCGCACCCCACATGAATGGTCAAAGCTGTGGATGGGGGACTTTTTTTTAAATTGCTGACATCCGTTCTTCCCGCGCAGCTGTGTTTGCCTACTTGCCTCAATGCGTTCTTAGATGCAGGAACATAAACAATGATTGGACATGTTGGATGTGTCCAATCATTCTTCTTCTGACTGGCCTTATATGGTAACAAATGTCTTCTGCAAAACCTACCACCGAAGAGGAGATTTGAAGTTAAAGGCCTGTTGCTTTCAAGAAAGCGTGGTTGATGAGTCACACAACTTGGCTCATATCCTTATTCTTGAATAGTAAATTACTGTTGATATGTCTCAGAAGTGATGTCATTTTTTTATCTTCATGTATGTATATAT
>JABUIW010000028.1:13248539-13260608 GCA_013363375.1 Menidia beryllina
TATATATGTATAATCAAATGAACACTACCTCTCTTTAATTTGTAGCCTTTTTAGTTTACACACAGTCACAAGCTTAGTTACATTTCTGTGTGGCTCCTCTTCCTGTTTTGGAAACATCTGCCTCTGATTTGACATGGCGTCAAAGCTTTAATGAACATGGCTCCATTCATTTTAACAAACACCACATTTAACTTGGTTTTACCACTTTGTTCCCAAAATAATGTCTGGCAGGGAACCATGAAAAATACACATGGCCTTTTCCCCCAAATTCCCCTCAGTCACAGCAGGATAAGCCTGGATAATATCAGCCTAGACCAATGAGACCCACACTGCTTGCGTAGGCAATGTTTTTACAATGCAGGTATCCACCTATGTGACAGATTGTCATTCCTCACATCTCTGTGTTTTCCCTTTGACCTGCAAAAAATTTACACCCAAGCAAAAGAGGACGCTTTCTATCTGAGGCATGATCTGGAGGTTGGCATTTTAATGTCAGTTGTGCTTTGGGAAAAAGATCTGATTGAGTGCTGAACCCTGATATCAAGTAGAATACTTCACCAAAACTTGTGTCTTGCCCTAATTTTCTTTTTGTTGACCTAAATCCAGTGTTTTTAGTTCAGCTCTGTATATCGCGTTGCACAATCTTGTCCCTAACTGTGGAATGCCCCATTTAGATTCAGAGTGCTAATCAAGACCACTGTTTATGTCTTATGGTATGCTTCTAGCAGGCGGTTATAGCTACAAAGTACATTATTCCTGCCTGGTGCAGCTGAAGTGGCTCTTGGCTGGCTTCCTCTTTCACTTATGTTGTGTTTTATGATGGCTGGTTTGTTGATTTTGTGGTGGGACTCTGAGACTTTGCAACACTTAGGGTCGCCACTGTATTTGATGTGGAGGAAATGTTACCCCATCTCCATGTTCCAGGTACTTTACCAGGCTTTGCTGAGTCTGCTGTGCCTTGCAGTTATTTGGGGAACAGTTTTGTTTTTATAACCAACTAAACATTTTACAGAAATAGCCCCCATTTGTTTTATTTTTAATTGTTCTATTTTACTCTCTTCAGTATGACAGGAAATGTGTCCTGGAATATTTCAAACTCGTTTCAATTTGTCATGATACTGTATACACTTATATGTAAGGTTTCAAGCACAGCCACCAAAGCAACTGGCAAAGCCTGAAACTAATCCAAATAAACAACTGACAGAGTAGACACCATCTATTCAACCTCTAACCCATTCAGTGTCATTTGTAAGATGGCTTGTCTGCAAATGGTTTTCCATTCCATGAATGAATTTCAAGCAGTGGCCAAAAAACTTCTAACAGTCATCATATTGGAGCTGTAGGAGCACAACAAGCCACAGGTTTGACTCATGTTTCCCTGGACCAAGAGACTACAAAGGTACTTCTGCTTAACAGGTCGCTTTATCACATCCAGACAATTAGTCACTTCTGGGAGTATTTCTGACTTACTGACCAACATTCGGACTCACAAGCTGATGTGTTGAAAAAAGGGGAACATAGAAAACATGAATTAGATGGAAGGAAAAAATACATTTACAGCACCATGGTTTTGTTTCACCTAGCCTGAAATTAATGTGAATTTAAAAGTGACCTCCTATGGCTCATGTTAGCAGAATATTGTCGGAATGATGTGTCTAAAAAAATATGGTGTATCAGAAAAGCTGTAAAAAGCATGTTTAGTTTCTTTGCAACCCATTAGTGCTTATAATTTTGTCCTTGCTGTTTGGAGGCAGCAGCAAAACACTTTGTCAACTTCCTCAGGTACTCCACAAGATTAAGTCACACTGATGTTATATGAGAGAAACAGGATATGAGCTCATAGTACATGACTTCTCAGAAGACGTGGCTGCGTGTGCACAGATGTTGTGCAACAGCTTTGCGTTGATACATTTTTATTGTACCATCATTATTGATTTGTGGTGTAATTTGGGGTTTCAAGTAACAAACATACCATGCTGTGTGCATTAGTCACACATCTGGATAATGGCATGACTGGGATGGACCGGTCCAGGCTGTACCCTGCTGTGTGTGCCCTACTATGAATAAATGGTATAGCAACTGGATCTACGGACATAGTGGAGTGAATTTCGCACCAAAGAATAATATGAAGGAAACCATTTTGAGCAAAGAAATAAATGTCAACGACAGGAAGCAGAAAAGGGTTGATTTTGTGCTTTAACCTTCATAGCCATCTTGCAGCCCAAGAGAGCCATTACTTTGGAGCGATAGTCAATTTGTGTGAGCTAATGCGATTAGGTAATATCAGTAACAAAGGACAGACAGGTTTGGCTGAGCGCCATGCACGAGGGTGGACTGTGTCTATTGTCAGGATAGGACAAGTCTAGGCAGGCGGGTTCGTGTTGATTTTATGGACAGGCATCTTTCTCCAGCACCATTAAAAGCAAATTACTGTCTGTCATAAGCACTAGCTTTTATGGGTGGGTACCATCCAAAGGACAGCCACAAGAAGTGACACCAACGGCTGCCGTGGGAGCTCTGATTTCACCACATATTATAATAGCTTCTTTAACTACGTGTGCAACTACGCCTTCGTAACTCTTAAAGAGTTGTTTTCAAAAGCTACTACAGACAAAACAAGGATGAGTGAACGCCAACAAAAAAAAGACAATTTGACCTATTAATCCCGGTTTAAAGTAATGTCAGCCTATTCAGCAGGTTTGTTCCAACCACTGTTTCAGAAAACCGGGAAATGGATGGGAATTTCCCCTCCAAGATATTAGACAAGCAGCTGATAGCAGTTTGGAAGTGAGTCAGGCTCAGCACTTCAGCTTGCTCGGCACACTTTTGTGCAGACTTGTTGAGGCAGGCAGCTGTCCCTCCCTCTGATGTGTGTTTGTTGGGCTCTGAGGTTGCTGTTCCCATATGTGGGGTTTCTGAGGTTTGAACTGAAACGGCTTTAGATAAATAAAGCATGCTCCTCCGGGACAAAGGCCTCGTTGTTGTGCACACTTTGCATCGTTTTCCTGTAATGAAGCAAAACAACTTCAGCCGAGACATTACTGTTTTTGGTTACGCATCTGCTGATGACCCTGAAGCGGTCATTGAGGAGGAAGGCAAAACAATCCGGCATGATATAATCTCAAACAAAACTTTGGTAACCCAATTTAAATTGCTTTGAGAGTGAAGCAGGGAAAACAATCCAGAGTATGGACTACAACCATTCATCCCTACTGTAACCACATTACTTAGACATTCTGAAGAGAGAAGGAATGATATTTTGGACACTTTGACGGGTTGTTGGTGATCTCGTGTGGATGAGGGAACATTTTGTGATTTGTACCTGTAGGATCTCTTTGAGATAGACAACTGGTTCATACAGCTGCTAACGAAAAAGCAATAGAAAAATGCTGTTTATGATCAAAACCCACGATACACAATGTTTTTATCTTGTGCTATGGGTTCTTTTGAAGCTCAAATTCTTCATTTAGTTTTTATTCTGAAGTAAAGTATAAAACAACAGTTCAGCTACATCAGCACTAAATAAGAATGCTAGAAACGAGGTGCGTAAATCACACAGAGGTACAGAGAAATTCTACCAAAGGGACTTTTTTCATTAAGTGTAATAGGATGTGAATCATAATTTTTGGTTTTAACTCTTTTTTTCACACACTGTGATTTTATATAGATAGCCCCTTTGTGATGTTCATTAGCTCCTGTCACAGAGCCATGCTCATGTGTAGAGCTGCCATAAAATATTTTTAATAACAGGCTGCAGAAGCTGGATTTGAGCCAGATCAATATTAGCTTCCCTCAGCACAACTCAGCTGCTATCCTGCTAAACATAAAACAGTATCTACCAGCAGGTGGCACTGTGTCACAAGAACAGTCAATGAGGGCAAAGTAAAGGGAGAAATAGAACTCTAGTACAGGGAATTGGTGCTAAGTGAGAAAATGCAGCATAAGACCTTGACAGCATCACACAGCCGATGGAAAAGCTCTCATTTACTCAAGAAAGTGAATTTATACATCTAATAAAGCAGCAAATCATCACAGCCCAGTCTGATCCATAAAAGCTTCATTTTAAATCAAATCCTGAGAGCAATTTACTGCACCATTTCTTCACTTTGGGTTCAAACATAAAGCTGCTCTACCTTAGAATTTACAATAGTACTTCTATGCTTCAAGATGAATCTAAAGACAGCCGTTTTTCTTTCTAAAATGTTAAATATTTATGTTTTTCTAATTAAGTAAGACTGCTTGTTGAATAATTGATTAACAGGGGACATAAATAATTGTTTCCCAAGGTTTTTTTTATTGAGGTTATCCACACCAATGCTGGGAGACCCTATTGCAAAGTCTCTGAGGGTCAGGAGGTCTGCTCAAAGCATTTCTACTGGACTGTGAAGAACCATCGATCAGAGTTTTCATTACAAAATCCATTGGCGGTGTTCAGCAATTAAATCCAAATTTCCCATCTGCTGCAAATTTCAATCTGCCACTTTTCCCCCAACTTCTTATTTACAGGCTCATCACTTTGGCTACAGTCTCTCATCAGCCAACCTGGAATAGTTGTTCTTGCTCCGCTTTTTCATTCTGTGCCCGACACAGATGCTCACATAGCGAAATGGTGGCCTTGTTTTTTATGACTGATTGCTTCACTGGGAACTCGTACATGTTGAACAAAGCCAACAATTATCTTATGTGAAGGATGATCATGTTCACCGCTCTAGTGTTTAACACTACCGGAGCATGGGAAGCTTCATGCAGTTGTTGTCCCCATCTCATATCCCAGCTGTCTAAATTACAGCTGTTCCCAGTGACAGATGTTGCAATGGTAAAAAAAAAAAAAAAAGGTCTGACAAGGAACTGGGTTTCCTGTTGTGCTGCAGCACCAGGGGCGCACAACATTTGCTTATTCATGATGCCTGTATGATCAGAGCTCAGGTAGATCAAACCGTTCCTCTATTTTTAATGAAAAGCTTTTTACGGGGATATAAATACACCATGCTTTTTAACCAGTCAGCATATGCCCTGTTTGAGCTGCTGGGAGTCTGGAGGATTGGAAAGGGTGTGTTAGTTTAGCAAAGACATGAAACAAAACGAAACAACCAGGTAAATAATGATCCACATTAAAGGCATGTTCAGAAGTGTTGGGGTCCCTGAACCCCCTTCGTTTCATTGGCTGGACATAAATTAGCCACATCATTAACACAGCTTTTATTTGTTTTTTTCCAAACATTCACTGGTCCATTTAGTCTTTTATATAAACTATTATGATACATAATCTGAGTTGATGTTTCTTTTATTTTCATATAGTTTGACTGTAGAGAGACAGTAGGAAAAGTGTTACAACTCTACTCCTTTCCCTCAGAATGTGTTGCCAACACCTATAGTATATAAGCCCCACGGACGGTTGGTCCTTAAAAGGTCACCTCAGCTGTCTCGCTGGAAGCCCACATCTTCAGTATTTCCTTTCCTTACTTGTTCTTATCTTAAACCACCTTCCACTTCAAATGTAATCTTTCCCTGGAACCCAGCATAAAAATAGTACGTGAGACTGAAATAGATATACAATGTGAAAAACATTATTGATTCATAAAAGCTCTCTGGCCCACTTAATTACTTAGAAAAAGGAGGCATTGTCCTTTGTGTGGATTCTGAATTATATCAGTGAGGAAGAAAAGGGATTAGTTGACAGCAAGTCAGGAGACCTTGCAGACACAGCACAGTGAGCAGTCCTGACTTGGATTATGGTGTGGAATTTCACACGTTTCCACATGTCAAAGGAGTTAATATTTTCAGAAGGGAAGTGGGTTGTCAGAGTTATGACAACTCTTGAGAATTATCTAAGAGCCACTCTGCACCATTGTGACACATTATTGGTACAAATGCAAAATTCAGGATTTAGAATAGTTGATTGCTTAAATAGTACAACTCAGGAACAGCTAGTCACAGCTAGAGGTATGAACAGTAACAAAAATTAAAACAATTCACAACTGTTTGAAAAAAAAGAGCTGCTGCTTAGTCTCTGTATGTAAATTTAAACACAATACTGACAAATTGTGTCCTCTTCATTAACTTAATTTTATATTGTTCCCTATATCTGTTTTTAGATTTGATACAGCTTCCCACAGTCAGATGCTTTTTTCACGCTACATATGCAGAACAACATAAATAATCTTTTTTCTATAAATAGGTCTGGTTTATTTGATCTGAAATCAGCAAGACAAGACCAGAAAGCCAAAAAATAAAAAAACAATAGAAGAAAGCTAAAATGCTCAACCTTGTGTGGCTGCAGTAAACAGCAAACTTCACAGAAACGTATTCATATGCGTATAATTTGCAAAACATCAATTCATCCATGGTCCTGATTCTTTAAGTTGATAAGTTCAGATGGAATTTCTGTAGTTCTTTACACAATGATTGATTATGGTCTAAGGCTTACCTTTGACCATAATCAACGTCCTTTGAAAGGGAGTAATACAAGCACTGCAAACACATATTCCATATGTGTACAGATATTACTTCATAAAATGCAGACTTTGACACCTGATAGTGTTGATAACACCCAAACGTTGATAAATGCACTTTTATTATGGCTCAGCTACAATTGTGCTTTTTGTTAGATGGTGAAAAATGATTTACGCATGATATCAAGATCAGTTTTCTATCTCAACGATAGTGCTTTTGTAACAAACACATAACTATGAATTTTTCGATAATGCAGCAATCAGTAATAGACCATAATGTACAATAAAGCCAGATTTTGTATGTGTGGTATCACTAATTTGCAGCTTGTAATTAAGGCAGCTGCCTAACATATGATGGAAGAAAACAGATCTGCATGATTGTGCCCTCAAATCATATCTGCTTTTTCAAATAAGCTTAATTTATAATCACAATTTTAAGGACACAAGGGTAGATTATAATTTAGCAAGAATCTAGTCACATATTTTGAACATTTGCATCAGAAATCTTTCATGATACTATTGAAATCATCACAAATGAATGTGTATTCCACTATTCTAATGGAATGGGAATGATAAATATAGGCTATAAGTGGCATTATGTACAGAAAACACATCATAGTATACATTTTTTTTTCATCTTTTCCCTTTAGGAGGTATATCTGTTTGTGTATTTCTTTACAAATCCAACTGACAATACAGTTGACGGTGTTAAGGTTTCCCAGCACGTGAAACGTTTGACGTAGTTGTCTAAGATGTCTTCACCTTACACGAGAGATTGTCACAGAATCTAGAACATCAGTCAAGTGTTTTGGCCCAAACTCATGAATCTTTACAAAGGACAAAACAGATTATATTACATTCCCATAAAGTGAGTTTAAGTTAAAGCCACTTTTTACATTACTTTGCCATTAACCTACAGATCAATGACAGATTAGCATAATACAAATTTACAGATTAGTAAATGGTCACAATCTTAAGGTTCTCATTTCTAGGTCAGTTGGAGTGCAGCCCATATGAGTCAAAATACTTTATAAGGCCATAGAAGCCACACTTTGTTGTGGTTTTGTGTTGCTGTCGCTGGGAAAAAAAAACTCACCATTACCTAGACAAAGAAGAACTGTGAGTGCATGCTGGGTCTGCGTCCTATGAGTAGCTGCTACACGATTCTTGCATGTAGCCTCTAAAATCTTCAATCTTCCCGATGCCACCATGTACTTATTTCTTTTTCCATTCCCTTCTCTGCAATGGAAAACTGCTGTGAGATCACAGAGGGCCTGAGGTCTGGTGAATAGACGAAAGAGATTATAAAACCTTCGCTGCAGCATGTTGCTGATAAAAAATCTCCCCTTTTGTACTTCTTCCTTTAAACATTGTTGTGCAATTATGACCCTGAAGAATAAATGACCGCTGCAACAGTCTCATATTTACATTATTACATTCATATTATTTTGCCACTGTCATTTTAAACACACACACACAGCATTACAGTAGTGGGATTACCCTGCTCTATTTGAAGTATTAATGTCCAAGCAAGTTGTAACTTTTTAAGAATCGTATACTGCACCGCCACAATAACTTATATTGCACGTTTTGTAGAGTTCGCTCCAAATGTTTCACCATACTGAATAAGACAGTTAAAGCTTAATGTTTTCAGTCTTTTACTAAGATAAAACACAGTTAAATGGACTCCTTTTATTGCAAGTTTATCCAAAACCTCTCTGCTTTTTATTTATCTATTTTTGCTCTCTTATAAACCTTGAGTAAACACATTCCACCTGAGGAAAGTTCATTCATTTCCAGTGAACTCTTGCCAACTCCACCAAAATACTGTAGTCCTCTGTAGCAGTTAATGCTTCTGCTTTTGCACTGACCATTACCTCTGGATCCATTAGCTCTAATCCTTTGCTTAGACTGCGTTGTGCTCCAGTGAAGGCGGATGTTCATTAGCTTCTTGCGGTGTTTTGGTCTTCTGCTCCTCTGGCGGTTCTGGTGGAGGCTGCTGTAAATTTGATTTGAGGTTTTCTATCTGAGTAGATGGGATTGGAGTAGCCTGCAGCGGTACCAGATTGGGCACCTCTTTTCTGTCACTGTGTTGGAAGTCCAGCGCTGGTGTGTCCTTGCAGCAGAAGTACTGCTGCCAGATTTTCTGGAAGGCTGAGCGGAACTTCTTTATGCGGAAAGCATAGACGATTGGGTTGACGGCGGAGTTGCCATGTGTGAGCAGGATGGCGACGTAGAGGAGAACTATGGGCGTTTTGCACCCGGGGCAGAAGAGTGTGATGCAGTTAATGATGTGAAGGGGGAGCCAGCTGATTGCAAAGAGGAAAAGGACCAGTGCTAGAGATTTAGCAAGATTTAGCTCTTTGTCATAGTATTTGTTGGGGTCTGAGTGGCTGGTATTAAGTTTCTTATTGTTAAGCTGCTTGTGGATCATGTAAAAGATCTCAGCATAAATCACCAGCATGAACAGCAGAGGTGGCAGCACCCATCCGAAAAAGTTGAAGTAGACCATGTAGTCCATGCTGATGACGTTTTCGAACTGGCATGTTATAATAAGGTCCGTGATGTTGGAGTCGTTTTGCTGGAGGCGCCTCAGATTGTTCCAGCCTAACATGGGTGTGAGCCCCACGATGAAAGCCACTGTCCAGCATATCACCACTGCCAGGCCGGCTCGCCGAGGGGTAACCACTCGCTTGTACCTGCAGGCACAAGCCTCATGTTAGCATTTTTCCTCAAAGCACTAGCATCAACCGTAGCTACTATACTTTTCAGCGTCCTTAACTGGACTGAAAGAATTATGTGATTTACAAAAATGATATAAACCACAAGCCCCTGAACCCCTTTCTAAAAAGAGTTACATGCAAGTCATAGTAAGAGATAGTTCTCTGTAGGCTTTACCAGCAAAGTCTTTCATGCATCATTGACATTGAATTCCTAAAATTATCTTAAAATTTATCTCTGGTTTAGTGGCCACTAGTAGAAACATAGACATGTCTTCTTTGGCAAAGTATAAACTGTCTACGTTCTGGTGCAGATTGCTGCCTTTCACTGCCTAATGTGTTAGATATAAGCCAGTAAGTGATCTAGGAGCCCTCAAAATCCAATCAGAGTTCATGCTAGAGAGAATGCAGGTCAGTGAGTGGATCCCTTTCAGATGAGCATTAGTTGATATCTACAGTGTCTGATGTTGTTACTGCACAGGAAATGTCCACATAACAACACGACCTTTGCTGAAGGGTAGCCTGGAGCTGAGATGGACCCTAATATTTAGACCTGACACCGCCAAGTATCATGTGTTGGATTAGTATTGATTACGTGACGTGGGTTAAATTAGGTTTATGTCAGAAGAGCAGGTGCAATATAGAGCATTGCAAATCTGGCTGCACAAAAGAAGAGAGATCCTAATCTGAGCGATGGAGGAAAAAAAGATAAGCATCACCAGCCATTCTCATTCCTCTCGAGAAAACATGTTATAGTGTTAAATTGATTTTGAAATCTTTGCTCCCTCACAATTTTCCAAAAATAGGGAGTGAATTAGCAACAACCCTCGCAACCTTGTAGTTTTATTAACATGTCGAAAGGTCAGTCTTAGACAAAAGCTCTTGTGTTCCAATAAATTCCACTGTCTGACTAAAAGTGGCTTATCTTATCAGGTTCTCACCACCCTGAGTATTGTGGCTTTTGCTTCAGCTTTATTAACCACGTGCCTGTGCATTACAAAGAGGCAGACTTACTATCATTGTAACCAAATTTGAACACTTTTTGTGTCCAATACAGAAGTCCCATTTATTACAGATACACAGAATTTTTCTTTTATCTGTCCTGTGAGCCAAAGATGCATGCAGAAACTAAATAATATCGAGACCCATCTAAAGATCCACACTTAGGGAGACAAATGCTGAACTAAACAGCATTTGATCAACATCCCGATCGATTTTAGACGTAAAACTAATATTTATGACACTATAAAAACGCTCGTGTCAGCATGTGGTTTGAGAAAACGTTACCTGGTGGGTATCTTGACCCTGAGGTACCGGTCAATCGCGATGGCCAGAAGAGCCAGGATTGAACTTTGCGTCAGCACCAACACTGTGCACGCCACGAGCAGGCAGCTGTAGAAATGAGTTTGAAGTCCGATGCTAATGGTAATGGCCAAAGGAATGACGAGTGCCCCCACTGCAATGTCCGCCAAAGCCAAAGAAACGATGAAGCAAAACGTGGTGTCTCGCAGGGATTTATTAATTTTCACCGCCCAAACCACCATCACGTTCCCGACCACGGAGGCGACCGCAATCAGCATCTCCATCCCAATGTAGAGGGACTTCGCCGTAAAAGGTGCTTCGGTCATGCTTGCAGACGATTTGTGGATCTCCTTGAGATTTTAACTCAGTGTATCAGCCGTGTGAGAAGCCAACAAGGAAGTCCTTGATGCTTGTTTTCTCTCCAGTCTCTACAATGTTGCCCAAAAGCGCAGCGCGTCCGTCAGTTCCATGGCATCTCCATTCTCTTAGTTACAAGGTGCATGTTGTTAACGAACAATCCGTTAATTTAAGACGAAAAAGCGCAATAAGCAGCAGCTTAAACAGATGAGTTTTCGTCTGGAGCATGCGGCATGGTCCTGCTCTGGTCCCTGCGCCTCCTCCACTTGGCACAATGCACCTGCTTCTCGTAAACTCAGCATCCTCTCCAAGCTCTTCGATTTCTTCAAAAATAAGCGCCTCGGATTAATCTGCCCAGTTGTGAACAGCAGGTTTTAACACTTAAAATATGCTTCTGGGTGAAGAGTGTACAGTTCAGCAGGTCCTGCGCCAGTGGCCGCGAAGTCTCTCTCTTCCTCCCCCTTCCTCTCCCCCTGCCGAGAAACCACATGTGATGGAGAGAATAGAAGAGCTAGTGTAGCCGAGCGTTCTGGGTTCTATAACACGGTGCTACTATACACAGAACAGACACTAGTTTAGTTGCGTTTTTGGCCACGAATAGATTTGCATATCGTTACGCAAACGCCACCGGGATAATCTAGACCTGCCAGTCTCAGTTGGAACAGTTCTATTTCTATTGGTGGGTGGATCGGATACTTTCCCCATGTAGACTCGCACTAATATAGCTTTTTTCGGGACAATCCCTATATGTGGTGCAGCGCAGGTGGTTTGTATTCAGGCTTCACCTTTCTGCGTAACGCTGTGCACGCACTTTTCCCAGCTTGTAAACGTTAATGAGGCTTGATCAGCTGCTCATAGATCTGATTGGACCTGAGAGCCACGCTGTTGGGTAACTCTGGTGAGGAAAAAGGAGGGGGGAAAATGAAAAACAAAATAAGTAGAGCTACTGGAAATGTTGTCACTAATCCAGGAGAGGAATGAATTAACAGTGGTGGGGGGAAAATTGAGACACATGAACAAAATTTACTTTTTTTCCAGTTTGTTATATTTATTCAAAACCATGCAGATGAGTTTAAATCTTTACCCTTGATACAAACAGAAATAGAGCCTGAAGTAGCCTTTAAGCCAAGAACACACTATCAAACTTACAGTGCTTGTACTGTAACAACTAGGATGGAAACCAACCATTTTAATCAATCAATCAATCAATCAATCAATCAATCAATCAATCAATCAAT
>JABUIW010000028.1:13260618-13369257 GCA_013363375.1 Menidia beryllina
AATCAATCAATCAATCAATCAATCAATCAATCAATCAATCAATCAATCAATCAATGTTCAGCACTTTACAACAACCAGAGCTGACCAAAGTGCTTTACAGTAATAAAAGCAGATCAAACTATCAAATTATACAAAATATACAAAGACAAATTTTAGAAACTTTGCATCTATTTTGAACAAATGACCTGAATGGCTGTGTTGTTTCCCTGGATACACGATGAACACAGAGAGGTAGCACTGCAAACACTGAGGAGTAAAAATACCAGGAAGCATGCCTATCTCACTAAGGTTCAAAGGTCAGCCTGCAGCATGTGTAGGGATGACGGGTCCAGGCAGGATGCACTGAATATGCAGGAATCACAGATGGTGCACTGTGCACGTGGATTACAGGAGAAGGCATGTGAAAGTCTTGGGTATCAGATTACAATTGGCACTGTAATACTGTAGCCACTATTTATTTTGAGAGACCGCGATTGTAGAGGGAGCAGGTGTAAGAAGGTGTGAAGACACTGTCAGTCACAGCTGGAAGTTTTCAGCATGAGTTTCAGAGTTCAGCCAAAGCAGGCAGAAGAAGCCAGCAGCCATATGGTCTTTGTTGTCTTTTTGTGTCTTTGCAGCAACTGGCACCATTAAGTTTAATGAGCCAGGTTATCATGCATGAGAAATCATTGTGGAATCAGCAGTATCAGCACCCTAAATGAGGCTGCATCTCCCACATTTAGTTTTCTACAAGACCACATCAAATATTGTTGTGGGTTAACAAGCCAAAGCAAAGAAAATATGGGGACTAAGTCATATTTTTTACAAGTAAGACTGAATGAAATGTTATTAATCAACATCTGCCAAAGTCAAGCATTAAGTTTCAAGTGAAAAATATTGCTATTCTCCAAAAAAGTTAGTCATTATGTGAATCCACTCCTGTTTTTTGTGGTGCAAGACACACTGTGACAGCAATCTGCTGTTTAACCAGACCTCATAACTCAAGTTTCAATGATGAAAATACACTATAAACATTGTCCTCGTACTGTAGACTAAGAAATGGCTTGACTTTTCATGTTATCAATAACTTTCACGGACTGATTAGAGGAGCAGTGCAAAAAGTATGAAGACAAAGAATTCAGAAGCATCAACGACCAAGGAAATGCCTCAGTAAACGTTTGTCAGATTTTTCCATTGGGGGATGTGTGACCAGTGAAGTGGAGTGAGCTTCAGTTTTATGAGACAGACTCTGCAGTTCAGTGCACTTTTCCCTGTTAAAAAAAAACAAACTGTGATGCGGACAGTGTTATAAAGTTTAATAAAATTCGAAAGTTTGGTAACCAACTATCCAAGTTTCTGTGGAGCCAACTGAGGAGAAAATCACCTGCTTTTCAAAAGGTGGAAACATAAAGGTTGAAACTTCTAATGTTTTCTGCTCAAAATGTTTTTTTGATATTCCCATTTCCATCTATTTTCATATATTGCAGTTTCAAAGCCGAATGAGAGAAAGAACTACCTGAAGGAAAAGCATTGTACGTAGTTTCTAAGAAGCAGCCAGACTCACAATGAATTGCAGCTTTTATGGCAGATTATCAGGCTGTGGCATTGCTTTTTCAAGGAGTGTCCTCAGATTTGAAAAAAAAAATAAATTTTCAGACAGTTCACTTTTTCTTGTTCCTCTCGTGATAGCCACTGTGGCATTTTAAACAGGGTTAAAAGTTCCAGTGTATGTCCCTTTTTTTTCATTTTCAATTCTGAGACGCTTATCCTGCCTCATATGGCCCATAAATAAGGTCAAAAATATGTATTTTCCTGAAACTACATGTGAATTATGAAGGTTTTTTTCTCACCTCGTGCAAGGAGATTTCAAACCAGTGATTTTATTTTATGAAGTTATACAGGAATAACAATGTTGAACCAAAGGTAGTGGTAAAATGGTGACTACGTGGGATGTGGTCTCTGTAAAAACAAATCTATTCTTAACATAATCAAAATCGTTTTCTATCCTGAAGTAAGTAATGTCTTGCATGAACGCAGAAATAATGTGAGACCACATCTGCTCTACCTCCTTTCATATTATGGAGAATTTTTGGCTTCTAAAAAAGAACTGCTGCTTGTACCAGCAGCTCTGACCTGCACTCAAGCCCATGCATCAAATGATTGTTTCCTTTGAAAAATTTGTTGATTAACAATAAAAGTAATCAAAGACGAAATGAAAATAAGCTTTAAGCAACCCCATGGGATCAGTGAGAAAAAAACAACTTTTTAATACAGTTTAATTGGAAGAAACTCTTAGAACAACGCAAGAGCCCGACCTCAACATTTTGTGTGACAGGTCAAGAGGAGATAGAAAGAACAGCTAGAGAAAGAACAGACAGAGAGAAGTATCAATTTTTGGCACTTAGGTTAACTTACGAAGATCAGGAAATATTCAGCTCTAGAGCAGGATATACCAGGAGAAATGTGTTAAATTAACAACTATCGGAGAGAAACTCACGTTTTCCAGATTTTATAAGGTTGTGCACGTGCATGAAGAGTGAAGGAGGGATGAAATTGTTTAGATTGCTTGTGAGGTTTTCCTCAACTGGATCCTAGTCCAACCAAACCAAAACAGGAATCAGAAAAGAGCTAAAAAAAATATATTTCACACATTGTCACCTAAACTTAAAGAAATGTGGAGTTCTGTGTTAAGAAATGCATGAACTACCTTATCTGCATCTCTCTGAGATAAGCTGTCTTTAGATTTGATAATAGTAGAGAGGACATGAGAGATATGTGTTTTATAATTTTGTTTTCTTTCTTTCTCTTTTTTCCTTTTTTTTTGCTCTTTGGTTCTACTTACAGGTGTGTTGTGTAACATCAGTTACACGTTTTCACCCAAGCCCTGCACTCATATACAGCTTATGAATGTCTTACAGTACTGCATTTCACAAATTATCAGACATTTTGATAGCCACAAATATCCAACAGTAAAAAAAAAATTTACCTTGGGACTCTTTTGCAACTCCCACAAGTTTTTACGGTGAAGGTCTCTTTATAAAAACAAACCATAAATGGTTGTTGTTGCTTGATGTGGTGCCATGAAGTAAATTACGAGTCCCTCCTCAGGTACTGGCCGCAGTTCATTATGAAACTGACATCTCAGGTCCTGGCCTTTTAACTTCTATCTTCTAATCACAATGTGAATATAGGAAATTGCTTCATGGGAGTGTATTGCTGTTACCGTATACGCTTGTCTTCCTGTGGGCATGAATCATTTTAATGCTTAGAGTACTTGGCAGATGTGTAGGTCGCCTCTCATCAGTTTTATTATTCATAAGGCTTCTTTTAGATAGATGACAACATTTTAAACTAGTCATGTTTAAAATGCTGAAAGGAGTGTTTAATCTTCTTTTAAGGTTTTGATAAGTAGATTTTTTGACCACGGAGTATTTACAAGAAGCATGCAAGTGAACAGGAAGTGCATCAATAGTTGCGGTCTATTTTGTGAAAGCAGAAAAAGGTAGGTGTTAACTGGTGATGCCCACGTCTTTTTTTAAATAGACTTTACTGCTATGGTGGGCGACACCATAGCAGCTTTAGAAGCACATCAACGTTTTTACTCCGATGAAGAAGAAAATGATCAAGTGTTTGGATAAAGAACAAAGCAATGACCCACAATCATTATCATGACTTCCTCTCCAGTGTCTTGTGTGCTGATGTGTGCTAAAAATATTATGGCTCAGTCATTAAAAAGCTTCTTTAATGAACTGAAGCCTTAACACTGAACCAGACCAAGGAGCACTTTTGATCTCTCCTTTTCAGCCAGATGTTCTAACAGGAGAGCAGTTCAACAGTTTCAAAGAAGACTGGCACCATCAGGAAATAACAAGAGTGAGGCTTGTATGTGGTAGGTTTCACAGACTAATGAGATGACTCAAATGACCTCTGTACTCCATAGTAAATGTACTTGAGCACACCAATGTCTTACACAGAATATTACTGCAGCCTGTAATAACAATTGATGCTTTTAGCTGCCATCCACAGAGCCAGACTTCACTTTTTCAGGGAAAAGATATTTATAGCATTGAACATGTGATTTTAAAGATTGAAATGTTACATTATTCACATGCAGATCCCATGCGTTTAATGTTATTACATTGAACATCATCCTTGTGACCTGGATTTGGGATCATGTTTCAACAAAATAAAATTAAGCTGGTGGTCACCTTGACAACTGAGAGATGGTCTGGCTGGAATACACATCAAAACAGCACGCTGTCAGGCAGGGAATTGGGATGCTTTCCGACCTTTTACTTTCTTGTGAATTTGTGCCCTGCTGTGCTGTCTTCAGGCTTCTTCAGGCATACATTTGTAAAATATCAGAGTATCTCATCAAAACCTGCAGATTATAATTTATCTGTCATAGCCTTGGAAGATATTTTTTTCTAAACTGGTCAGAAAATGTGACCAGGTCATCTTAAACTAAGCTCAAGCCTTTAGGCCTACACTGATTAAATCCGCACTGTGGGTAGAAAAAGCAAGTGAGCCTTAGATTTAATAACTGGCACAGCCTCTGTTGACTGCAATACCCGCAAACGAAAGTAAAACTTAGTTATGGAGTTGAGGCCAACAAGAGTAAAAATATTAGATTTGGGAGTTTATTCATAAGCACTGTTTATAGAATGTGTTCAGGAGTAAACTTAAATAAAAACATCCCTTTTTTCAGCGCATGGTGGTGTGTTCTGAAGAATATTCAGGGTTTTGAAAGGCTGCTTTGAATTAAACCATTCAAAACCATAAAGTTAGGTTAAGGTCAGGGTGTGTAGGGATCTAAATGGATATACAGGTCATTTTGATGACCAAATCCAACTTTGATTAACAAAACAAGTCTAACCCATAAAGTTAGAAACTGATTTAAAAAGGCACTCATTGGTTTAACCAGAGACTTCCAACAGACTGGAAATGCAAATTCCTATAAAATACTATGGAAAACAGCTGGTATAAAACACAGGGAAACCTTGCTTTTAAAAATGACATGACAGATGACAGTTTTGACAAGTCATTTAGATGTGCTACATATTTCATGCAAATGACTGCGTCAGGTGGATCATTATACAAATGTTTTCCAAGTTAACTTAGTGTGTGAATCCCAAGGTGCTCTGAGGATACAGACTAAAATACAGTAGGTCTGAACAGAAGTGGCCTCTTTCTTTGGTGTAAACACTGATTTACATACACTGATTTACATACAATATTTGTTTCCTGTTTTATTACGCAACTTACTTTCTGTGTAAAAGACATCACCATTACTGTTATGGATGTTGACATCCAGTCAGATGTTTCTTCAATTGCATTTCCATCCATCTAATTTGCCTATTAGAATGCTGAGAAATGTCCCTAATACAAACACAAAACAAACACATTGTGAGCTGCTATCCTCCATGGAAACCCACAGTGTAGTCTGATTTCTGGTGATCACAGGACTGCAAATGTGTTTTCATCATGCTAGAAAACAATAGATTGCCAGGATGGTGCTGGTTCAGGTAAATAGAAAGGACTTTTCAGATGAAAAAAGATCAATTGACAAGGTTCAGAGCTAATTGTCACAGCTTCTTTTGAGAAAACGGCTGTGTGCACAGTAAGGTGGATTCCAGCAAGAGATTCACAGAATCATAGATAAAAAACACCCACAGAAAATCACATCTGTTTTGGAATAAGAAATAAATCTACAAGTTTTCCAATAACTGAAAGAGCACTGTGCTGGAATTATTTTCTTCCCACAAATGACTTAATATCAAGCCTTTCTGAATGTAGCCTAAAAAGGAACAATACCATCTTTTGAGGTGACCTGAGATGGCTTGTTATGTGCAAAACTCAGCCAATCCATACATGGATCTTTAGCTGTAATGATACATAACACATAACACATCAAAGACAAGCCCAGATTAACAAAACCACCTTAATAATCACCAGTTCATCAGTGTAATTTGCCCTCAAAGCACAGTTCACACATACTACTCTCTGACTTGGAAGTGTGACCACCTGATACTGTGGTCATAGAATCATTTTGAAGAAGTACAAATTTAAGTTAGTTTTTATGTTTTTATTTTAAAAAAAATCTGTCTTGATGATGCTAATAAGGTTTCCAAATAGTGGCTACAACAATTAAATCACTAACGACTTTTCTGAAAATCTAACTGATAAGAGAGGATCTCCTGAAAAGCAGCAAATATGTATTTTATGGCATCAGAAAGTAATCTGAGATATTTAGAGGCCCATTGTAAGATGTGATTCTTTTTTACATACAACCAGTTTTAGAGTCGAAGGAGAATGAAATGATATGCCAGATGAAACTGCATTCTCTCAAACGTGGTATAATCATTCTGACACTGTACAGCTCACTCAGACCCAACCTGCACTACCACAGATTTCATCAGCTGCAGGGCATTTCATGCTGTAGAGCATGTACAGCGCCTGGTTACGTATCACCATGAAAGAGAACACAGAGAAATCTGAGAGAGAGCAACTGAACACAAATTTGTCGTCACAAGATATGAAGACCGCCCTCTGGCCAGCCATTATGAGCATTAATGGGACATGACTGCAAATTGCCTGGAGCAGTAGTTATGGAGACTACAGTAATGTCTACCATTGGAGAGATCTTTACAAAGCGCCATCGCCATAACCTCCTCCCCCTTCAAACTCCTAACCTTCCATCATCATTTCTTTACGACTACCCAGATGAACAGGTGCACAAAAATCATATTATCTATTAATATTAATTTATAGCTCCAAATATGATTTGTTTGACTGAACCTCACTGTGAGCATGCATTCATTCACACGCAAAATTACTGACAGTCCTAGGTAAAAATCATTCGGATGCAAGATGTGATATTGATAATCCAGATAAAAAAAAAACAAGAATGTATTAGTTCAAAACTAGTGTAAAAACCACACAAATGTACAAACAGAATCATGTGGGTTTTTTAGCACACTTGGGATAAGTGTGCCTTCGAAAGACTTGCAAAATAGTTACGTCAAAGAAAGAGAGCAAATAAATTTGCATATTTCCTGAGAAACAAATGAGGAACTGCTGGACAGTTAATGCTGTGTTCTCAAACTCATCCCGAATAATTCCCTTTTGTATCGTGATCACTGATCTCGTAGAGAGGAGTTCGATTTTTTAATGCATTTCAGATCAGTTATACATTCATGACTCCAAAATATTACTGTTTGTCCGTCCTCTGTGAGAGTAGAGTGGGGGATACTACTACATGTTATTGCGTCATTGCGTGTTAAAGTGTGTGTTGCAGGACACTAAATTGGTGGAGGGGGTCTGGTCTTGCAAAGCAAGCTCAACTCAAACCAATGACGCCATAAATGAGCCCCTCTGGGTACAAAAGCTTCTCCGTCATCCAACACCAGACCCAAAACAAGATTATGCTGCAGAAAATACTGCACCTCTTTAAAGCCCTGCTGTATCTCCCACAGTTTGCCAATCCATCTGTCTAAACATAAAAAAAAGAAACCGAAGGCAATGATCATGCCTTTGTACTGCTGTCAAAATATCAAGGCTGAATATGTGATTCACGCAGCATGTTGTCATCTTTGATAATCAGTCTATGTTTGCCAACTGACCAGCAGTTTGGGGTTGAAAGTTCTCAGCTGCTCCCACAGCTGTTTTTTTTTCTTTTTTTTTTTTTACCTTGTTCTTTTCAGCATTATGGCAGAGCTGGTTTTACATCTTTGGGGAAAAACATAGAATAGCAATCTATTCAAAGGAACCAAAATTGTTCTAGTTTCCTAACAGCACAGATATTGCACTGGTTATTTAGGTCTTTTTTATATATATTAAATTAGCCACTGTAAGTCCATGTTCACGATAGCAAACCCAAAGCTAATAAACTGAGTGATTTATGAGTAGTTCCACGTTCTCTTTTGGCAGACTATGGAATGAATATTGGATTGTAAGAAGGAGCATCCAGTCATCTTTGTCTGAATTTGTTCTCCTTTAATGATTCATAACTGCAACAGGGTGCGCTGTAAAAGCAGCAACATTCCTCACAGCTTGCACATGAAACATTTATGTACTTCTATCAATCAGCTGCTCCCTGCAAATGTCCAATTTTTCAACATTTGTGATCATCAGAAGACTACTGCATGTTAAAGCCATTTACACTTCTTACAGCATCTGCAAGTCTCACACCATAGAGTTACATAGATTTCTATTAAGAAAAAGAGTGAAGAATAAAATGACAACGACACAATCATAGTTTTAAGAGAAAAAATCAAGCTCATCTTATTTGCCTCAGCAAAAAAATAGCTAAGAAGGATCAGTGAAAGGCAGAGAGAATATTATTAGATAGAGAAGCAGAAAAGAGACATCAATTTGAGTTGTGGGCATGGACCTACAGTGTGGGTGGGAATGCCTTGTGTGTATTTATCAGCTTTCAATGTATTTGACGATAATACTTTGAAAAATATCTTCTGGCATAATAGAGATGATTGGGTCAAATGTAGTTTATGTTCTCTGTGGGACAGCACGATATGGTCGAGCTTTTAGGTCTGCTGTCGGACTTTGTGAGCTGTCAAGAGCCAATAGGGCAAGAATAAGCTTCAATAATCAAACCAATCAAAGGATGTATCAAGACACTGCAATGTGACGTGCGCAGAGCTTGTAAAAAACTGATTAAATTCTAACAGGTCATTTTCATTATGCAAGTAACCACACAATGAAATTGTGCTGGGACTGTGTACACCCAGGTCTATCATGCATAACAGGCCAGAAGTCACACTCTGACAAATTGGGAAATAATACCTCATAGCAAACATGGACTATAGAAGATAGTTGTTTGTCTGCGCACACTCAGAGTCTCGTTCCTGTGGATTTCTCTGATGTTTCTGCGTCAGTGTCACTCTTATTCTTCATACCCTCTGTAATGCATGATTCATCACAGCTTTTATTTCAAGCAATAGAGCCCGTTTCATGTTGCATTGATTCACAAAACTGCCTCTGTGCCAAAAGGCAGGCAGCCCACTGTTACTTAAATGGGTTCTGGCTAAGAGGTTGTGTGGCTGCCTTGGTTAATATATTTCTTTTCCTTTGATGAAAACAGTTTTCATTTTCAAAATCATTACCCCCAATGTCGTACACTCTTTTCGCAGGATTTTCATTACTATAACAAAAGAGCACCTATTGATTCTCACCACCTTGTGACCTTCTACTGCTTGGTACCTTAATTATAGCTAATTTTCTATGCAAGCACATTTTTCAATAAAACACTTTGCAACTTATATTTGTGTCATTTAGAGCGGAAAAACCCTGAAAAAAAGGATTGATTCGCTGACCCTCAAGGTCTCTTTTGTAATAGGAATATGGTCCGTACATAACATCAACATTCAGATAAACATAAACCTGTGAACACTTGCCAGCAACTTGTGGAAACAACTGTAATATTTTTAAGCATAAGAGTTTAAGTTTGTGAAGTACTTCTTGGATGGATAAAAAAAAATTTGATTAACAATTTGTGTGCTTGAATTTCACAGTTGTTAGACACTAAAAGCTGTCTATATAATACTAAGACAACCTTCTAATGAATTCAACGATTACAATGGTAAAACTGTTGGAATTGTGTTTTAAATATGTGTTTATCTGAATTTAGAATTATTCCAAAGGGTGCGCTCTGATTCGCTTTTCACAAAAAAATGTTTGTATTGCTCCGTTCTTGTAATTGAAACTGAATCTAATCTACTTATCTGCATTGTTTGCTTATTTGTTTTGTGGCTGTATGGAAAGGAGACGAGTTACCACCAATATCCTTGAAACAAAACTCACCACCAACAGCCCTGGGTGACTTGTTGGCTCTAATACATTCACCCTGCATGTGATCCTGCACGACCCACAGCTGCATGGTATCCTTTCATGACCTGTCAGACGTGAGAATTTTCTTATAAGGATGTGCAGAGGAAGATGTGTAAGAAAGTCACCATAGGCAGGTGTTCTGAGGCTTTTGACAATATTCTGCAGATTATGTGAACACTGCTGGAAAAGCGCATTTCCTTACCTTTACTGTCTTGGCATAGACAAATCTCAGTACATAAGAACCATTTGTCATGTTGGCAGGCACAGTTCATGAGGAGTTACTCCAGAAACCAATACTCTTTTGTGTCTCTCATTAAGATTTCACAGCCTTAGGGACGAAAACACAGTGATCTTTAATTCATGAAAAAAATAAATAAAAACCCTGAAGTCTCCCAAAATAGCGGTGGTGTTGCTGTGGGAATTGTTTTACTCAAATGCACACTCCTTCTCTGTCACCATTTTATTGCACAGTAAACCTGTTTGTACTCCCTGAAAAACAGACCAGAGATTAATTTCTGAATGCCTGTGGCCTCTCAACACCCTGAGTTATTTTTCTGCCATCCGAGACTTGAGGAGTTTATTACTGAGATATACCTTTGCTCTGTGGACATCTGCCATTTCTTGTAAGCATTTCAATATTACAGGTGAAGTAAACTGTTTACAGATATGACATTGCACAAAAAATAAATAAAAGCATGAATCTAAATATTGGGCATGTGTTGGAAAGCATCAGGAAACCGACTTCTGCGGTGTGACAACGTCTGGCAGTGGGGAGGGAACAAATCCCAGTGACAGATGAGGATGAGCTAATATTCAGAGGAGAATGAGGAAGGCCTATTTGAGTCTGTCATTTGAATCATGACTGGTTTGTCAAGGTAATCAGAGCGGTGGTTGTGTTCTGCATTTAAATGGGAAAAAACCTCTGTTCAGATTTGATTGACTGAAAGTAAACAGGTGTTACAAACTTAAAGACTCAGAACACCTTAATGGGGAAAACTGAAACCATCTTGGCCTTCTTACAACAATTCATAGACGCTGCACAAGATGTTTTCTGATTGCTGTCGTATTATATCCAGCCCGCCTTCCTTCCATCACTTAATTTATAAATTTTCTAACCGATTCATTCATCTTCAAGCTTGGAGATCTATAGATTCATTAAGTCGATCACCTAGCTATTCATCTTTCCATAGATCCCTCATCATCCATCTTCATTTTCTCCATGCATCCATCTTTTACTCCTTGGACCCGTTCACCCTCCTATTCTTCATCCACGAGCCAAATTACACCCATCTTTCCACCTAAACTCATTAAACCAGTCTCCATCTATTCAGCCATAATTCCACCATCATAAATTCAAAAATAAAATCTGCTTTACAGTCTCTCTTCGTCCGTCTTCTATAGTCAACACTTGATAGGCATCAATTTAGCTGATTAGTTCACGGCCTTGTACGCTCTTCTTGGTCGCTGTCACAAAGCATTTTGAGCTCCACATAAAGACTGCTTCACAGCTCCCAGTTTTGACATGAAATTCTTCTACTTCCTGACCCGGTGACCCTGATGATGGAGCCCAGGTCATTAAGTGTGTGCTTTGAGGCAAAATGCATTCCTTATCCACTGATGGATGCATTCATCATCACTCACCTCCCGCTTGGGAATTCATTCCGGTACCTAGAGCAACAGATATCGGCGCGTGAGCCACTACATTTTTAAGCGTGTGTGACTGCATCAGTCATGCGGTTGTTGTAGGGAGCCAGGAGGCAGAGGCAGACACCCAGACAAAACAGACAACACCACTTTGGCACCACCCTGCGAGCATTTCATTGACCTCAAATTATTTTAACCAGGCCACTAAGCAACATCTGCTAACAACTGAGATGTTTTACACCTGGGAAAACCATGTCATGGTAAGACTAATGTTTGTGACTAGAAATTAAGTGAGTAGGTGGGCCTCATGGATCAATACCTCTAATCAGCGGGCGTTTGTTGATCATTAAAAACCTGATAGACTATGGATGCGTGAAAAGAGCACCAGGCACTGGTGAGTGAGTGTAAGAACGAGTAACATTTACTTCAAAGTTCAAATGCACCATCTCAGATTTTTGCGCTGAAATAATTCCATAGACATGGCTGGAGAGAGCTTATCAGCCACCACAAAGATTGGATGAATTCATTAAGGACATTTCTGCCCTCAGAGGAATTACTGTCAATGCTGGCAGTGCACAAACTGCTGACTGACTCAGAGCTACTAAAGCTGAGGTGTTACAGGACTGCGAAACCCCCAGTAGCACTTTCCTCCTCTATTAACATATTCATGTGCAAGAATTGATTCTGTATGACAGAACTGCAACCTGCAGAGCTGCAACCTGAGGCTTTGTACTATCATATGTGAAATATATCAAATGGGGGGCAGTGGAATACTTGCAGGTCACAGAAAAAGAAAAATAACTGAACATGACAGTTGTCTCATGAGAAATGTAAAGATCCTGAACAAATATTGAAGGATTTCATTTATGAAAAACTACTAAAGGTGATGAAACATCAGCTTCTACTTTGAACACTTTGACTGCGATCAACACTGTGCTTGCCTTACTGATCCCCGTATTATACCTGGGGTTAGAGTAAAGTGAGCCCTTTTTGTTTAGTTTTTAAGAACAAACAAACTAAAACAAACATAGAGCTAATCATATTTAACACCGGGCTGTAATTTTTTAAAATCGAAACTGTTAACTGTTAATGCTTAGTCTTTTGAAACTGAAGCGATAATATTACATTTTTCTAACTAGTTAGCATTTTTTATATCAAGTTAAAAATGTTAAAACAGTGCAGAAGTCATTTTATAGTGTGAGTTGTAAATTTCAGGGTAATATCCCTGAGAGCGATGGGTGTTACTCTAATGAAAAGGGTCCTTCATTTTGCTCAACAGCATAGAAGAAAGATATTGCATATTAACCCATGCTTATTCTGAGGTCCCATATAAAGTGAATGACATCTCATATTATGATGACACGTTAAGGCACAGAGTGGTAACGGTGGACTGGAGGTATTCCTACAGACTGTAACACATAGACGGTGCAATGAAAAATATTTGCCCCATTTTTTTTGGTCATTAAAAATTAGGACACTGTCTGCCTTGTCTACAAAAATATAACTTGAAACTTAATAACTTAAAACCACTGTCGTAGAATAAGCCCCTAAATGTGGAAAGCACAACTTGCTTTTGAGACTCAAAAATTGAATGAAAAATTCCTTTTCTAACTGTAACCATGTGGGCAATGTCATCCAAATCCAAACAGGGGAAAGTTTGATTATTTTAGAAGAGCTGCCTTGCTATTGAATAAACAAAACTGTTAACTTTAGACGAGAAGAGAAAGACTGTTATGATAAGCTGGTCCTGAGCATATCCTACACATATGAATAATTAAAAGAATCCTTTTCCCTCCTGCCCCTTATAGTGCGCCATACTTCACAGATGGTATAATAGGTCAGATATAAGAGTATGAAAAAATTATCGATTTGGTCTTTTTAACTTTAGAACTTGTTTGAAATAATTTTGTTGTCATGTTTGGATCATGATTATGTTTACATATCTTCATGTAGCAAGATTATGAAAAGCTGACTGATTTTCTATATCAGCCTGATACAGGCCATATGTGCGTGTTTATATAGACCATCTAAAAATAGGTAAAGTCTGTTCACATAATGACTCCCATTTGACGTGTAACTTTGCCTTTAGGTCTGCATTCAGTATTGGAATTTTATCATCATTTGAGGTTTCATCAAATTTTATGCCCAGTTAAAAAGAAAAAGTATATCGATTTCATGATTGTGTTCTTAATTGAATCCTTGAATGCTTAACTCATTCACTGAACTGGACTGAACTTTGATATTGTTGGATGAAATCAATTTAGCCTCTTTTCAGAGCCTCAGGTAGACACATTTGCCCTTTTTTTACACAATGAAATAAGTTGATTTATGTCTCTATTCCTTCATTCATCTTTATTTTTTCTAGCACAAAAGTATTTTAAACCATATTTCTGCCATGGTGGTCTGTCCTTCACAATTGTACGCTCATCTGATATGAAACTACAGACCACGACAAAGCATGTTATATATTGCCCTCATCCGTTTTGTTATTATCCTTCATAAAAATCTCAGTGGCGTGGCAGACTGAGGAAAGCCTTGCAAGGAGGAATGAGATTGCCTCAGCAGGATTCGTATCAAATGGTTTATGACAGATGAGGGTGCAAACAAAAAGGAAAAGTAAAACAAAAGATAAAAGTCAAACACACAAGTGCACACAGTGCTCCCACACAGATTTGATGATACTGGAATCCAGATAATCTCAGTGTTGTTAAGGGAACTGCCGAGATTCTGACATGTGGTCAAGTCTGCACAGGCTACCTCAGCGTTAACGTCAACCTCTGAAATCCAGCTCTTACATCATATGTGTGCGGAGGAGTGCGTTTTTGCCTCTCCTTTGTGCTATATCTAAGTCACAGTTTACAAGCTACAATGGCCTTTGGTTTTAAAGTGTCTTTTATGACCTCACCATAGATATACATGAATAACACATCCCAAGGTCCTTTATCAATTTTCTTTAAAGCATCTAATAAGGTGTCTGGGTCTTTGTCCAAGGACAGGACATCGGGAAACCTGCTTTCTCTGCATACTGATGACTCGTATCATATAACCTCTCACAAACAAACTCAGTGGGACGAGAAAGCAAACACAGGTTAAACCCAGTGATTGCCCAGATATACCAGAGCATTTAACAGTTGCATCTTTCTGCCAAATCGTGTAACTCTGGTCAATTAACTCACAATATAAACTGTCCACTGAAAGTAATAAAATATTTTTTATGACCTTCAAGAACACAGCCCATATTTACACAGCCCAGTGTGGTGGCTCATAAAATCCTGAATGCCGAAATGCTGGGTGTATTTGGAAGTATAAAAATGTATTTACTTTAATAGAAAGGAGCCAAAACAGAGAGTTTCATTTAGCTGGGGATCAAATTTTGAAACAATTCTGGCTTAGCAAGATTTTAGAGAGGTCCATCTTCTTTTTTCTTCTAAACTAAACTATTTTCCATAAGACACTTTCTGTCTTTAAACAAACCAAAAAAGAGAGAGGCACAGTACCACCACTAAGTTGATATTTTAGTCTAAAACTTCTTATCTATGACCTTTTTAGGCAACAATAAATAAAGAGTCTACATGCTAAATGTGCTAGCACATTTGTAGTTTTAGTATTGATACTCATTAAAAAAAATAAAGAATTTAATGCTACACAATCCAGCTTGACTTATATTCAGCGAGCACTCACTGTATGGATCAAAAGTAGGAAAAATAATGGGGAACTTGATTAAATATAATGCAACACCATTAAACTTTTCAAAATGCAGGATATTGGAAATATTCTCAAAGATTCCACTGAAATGTAAAGCTTCTAACTGCTGCTAACAGTTTTAATGGAGCTTCCCCAGTAGTGTAGTCTCTGGTGTTCCAAACCTAAAGGTTAAAATGAGCATATATCACACTCAACCAGAGATTTCTTGTGGGAATACTTTATCTTAAATCCTAATCTGCAGCACTCTCAAGCCCTATTCCTGGTTATACTCCAGTGAGGGTCCAGAGAGGGTACTGAAAGGCTCCAAAGGAATGAACTTGACAGGAAAAACCTGTTAAATTATAAATAAATTGGATGACTAAAAGTGCGGTTCAAATGGGAAACCTTTAAGCTACACCCGAAGAGGGAAAAATACAGATATTTATCTTTAAAAGAAACGGATGCATCTCAGTGCAGCTTTTCATTTGGTGCAGTAACCACGAGTTAAACCATGGTGCTGTGTAGTATAAGTCAAGAAAACCAAGAGCAATATAATATAATATAATGTATATACATTATAATAGCAATAATTGCAATATAATAATAGCAATATAAATCACTTACTTACAATACAACACATAGAATAAAGGTTAAATCCCACTCAAAGCAGCTAAAAAGGAACTAAAGTCAAGTCAAACGTTTTGTTTTTGTGATGTTGGAATATTTTGGTTGGTCTGTGATTTACCTGCCACTGTGACTATGTGAGAGTTTCTTTAAAGTTGCTGGTGCCCAGATTTTACTGTTGGTCCTAAAAACCGGCAGTGAAATTTTTATCTCTGCCCTCCATCATTGTTAAAGGTAGCGCAGTGAGGATAACACTATTGACTTTTACAATCATATTTTTCTGATCAAGTTTAGGCAACTGAAGTTTGGGAAACTATTTGCTATTTGAGGTAGCTGTAGCTCAGGAGCATTAGCTGTCGTCTATCAATTTGATGGTTGGTGGTTTGAGCAGTGAAGTCCATTTACCATATTAAAAATAATTGATTGGAATAATTAATTTGGCTGTATATTTGCAGGTCTGGCACAGTGATTTGCTTCTATGGCAGTTCTCCTCTGCAAAGTTAGAAAAAGCATAAGAGGAAAAAAATTATGTGCTGATAGATATTTGTGTCATATGCAAAGCAGTTGAATGGAATATTGTACATGATCAAATGCACATTTACCCCTTTTATTCATCCACTTCTGTTCTCTAAATTTCACAGTTGATCTTTGCTCATGTCAAGAGCTGCTCCGCGTAAAACCCCCCTTCATCTTTTTTCACGCAGCACATTGCTGCTCACACCAGCCCCCCACAGACATGCTTTTACACCTTCCATCAGCCCCATGCTTTATCTTTTCCCCTGATGCTGCCATAGTATGTGCGTCATGCTGGCATGAGGGCGCTGCCAATTAGATGGAGGTTGTAGAGCAAAAATCAAGTGTGCTCTCAACTGGGGGCTAAGCGCTATTTCAACCAGATCACAATCAAAGATGACAGAGTTCAACCACCATGCTGACAGTCACTCTCCAACATGACATGCCAGTTTAATGTGATCTTAGAAGTAATCCTATGCGTCTTGGGAGAAATTCTGTTTTAAATGATCACATTATTCCGCATGCTATGGTAATGTGTGCCCTTTCATTTTTTCTCTGTCAATATATTCCTGTTATGTTATGCCACAAGCTAAGTGGGTGCCAGTGGGTGAGTGGGTCTTACTGTTCCTCTGCTGAATGAATTTTAGGATTTTTTAATTCAGCTGGTGCTTTTTAAACATGTCGTCTGATTTGTGCCGTTTGCATGAAGAAGCAAGCTGGAAAGTGGAGGCAACCCACGAAGAACTACACACATCACAACAAGACTCACAGCTCTTTTGACTGTTCTGCTATCTTTTTTCCAGCTATTTTATGTGCTGCAGGTTCACAGCCTTTAGCCCACACACAGTGTTAACTGAATCATGCAAACACATACTTTCATAAATTCTGGCTGCAATGTTTGGAGATTCATATACACTGTGATGAAAAGATCTGTTTGAAAGAAAAGCAAATTTGAGTTAGGTGCTGTGGGTCAACGCAGGGGGCCCTTCAGTCTGCCCTTTCTCAGCTTGATCTTTGATATTGACAATGACATAAAAAACACACAAAGGGATTTTCTCACACTGTAAATCTGTTAATACTGTGTCTACCAAAAGAGAACTACACATGAAGTATTAATTTAGAAGTCATAATATCAGAGGGCCATGACATTAAAGATTAAAAGCCCACCTTGAGAGCTATTCGGGCTCCTTTACGTTGTATAATGTCAGACAGTTTGTACTATTTTGCTTACAGCTGCTCTGATCTTTTTTTAAATTCAAATTATTTTATTAGACACTGTTAATAAAAAGAAATCAGGAAACAAGTGACATAATGATGCCAGTAATTCCCAAGAGTGGCTTTAAATATCGAGGAGTTTCAGTTATATTCGTACACCATCCCTTTGACAATCATCCCATCCCGTCATGACATCTTGCAGTCCTACTTTTATGCTGTCTTGTTAAATTAGTGCTTTCCATCTTCCATTCCTCCTCTGATGGCTCCACTCACCTGGCTGGCTTTCTTCAATGGGACACTTGTCTGCCCAGACTGAAAGCATTTTGTGTTACGATACAACACGTTGTTACTGTCTCTGCTTCAAGGCTGAAAGACACGTGACGACTGACAGCATGCCTTCACCTCTGTCTGGCCCTTTTTACACCTGTACAGCTGGCATGACGAACAGGGCAACTGGTAGTTGCAGAGGTTTTTTAAAAAGTTTCGACTATAAAAGTTAATGTACTGCATTGAGTTTCCTGCAGAGGAAATGGTAAGCGCAAAGTACAAAGCATATTTTCAGTTCTTTGTTGTAACAAAATCCTTTACAAACTACAGAGCAGCATTGCAGGAAAAATCTTTACACTAAATAAATACTCATATAGTATCTTAATCACATGAATTATAAATGCCAACTCATGTTGCTCTCAAAATAGTCCACCGTCAACAAGGCAGGCTGGCATCACAATGGGAGGAGGCAGAGTATTGAATTGCATCTCACATTCGTGAAATCGATGGCTGGCAGGTCAGAGTCTAGTCACTCTATGAGTCTGACACATCAAAATGACGAGGATATTCAAGGTTAACAAAGACTTGAGTGCAAAATCTATGTGAAGAGGTTCAATATTAGTCTAAAAATCTATAACTCCATGACAAAAAGTCTATCTAAATAAAACACTGACACATAAAGGGGGCAAAATATAGCCAAAAGACTGACTTTTGGCTATATTGTCCCACAGTCTTTTCTCTTTCTTAATGTCTCTGTTCATTTTTTTTTTACACAGAGAAAATCTGCCCTCAAGGAACAGATGAAAGCAAAGGCAGATTTTGGATTCGACACAATTTCAAAATGCACCTGAGGGTTTTAATTTTTGGGACTTTAATTGTGCAAGCAGTCCTTGTTCTTTTCAGGTGCTACAAGATTCAGATCTGAGAGATACATGATAATGTCAAGTAATCAGGTGAAAAACATTTCTTTAAACCTCCTTAAGTATGAATAACCTTTAATAGAAAAACTTGCTTGAGGCTCTTTGTGTTTTCACACAGCTTTCAGTCTCTGTCGACATTACAACTGCCTCAGTGGATGTCAAACCAGCATGGACAGAGATAAGGTTAAGAGCCTTTTGAAAGAGCTGAGGAGCTGAGTTTGTGTGTGCTTATCTTTGTCTAGAAAAATGAACAGCCACATCTACCAGTATATGTTACACTGAGAGTGGCTGCTCATTTGTAAAGAGTGTCACCTGCAGGTATACTAGGTCATTTATCCGAATAAACACATGATAAGGCTTTTAAGCTACTGATTAGTACTGAACAAGATAATGACAGCATGAGGTGTGAAGGCAGATTCTATTAAGAACATGGCTCTACTAAGTCAATTCATATATTCCTCATATAGATTAGCATATCTAAGTGGGACAGTGAACCAAAGCAAAAGAAAAAATAACACTCCAATTTTTTCAACCTGGGCTTTTACCAGAAAGCAGTGATGGCCCCTGGACAGATTTTGCTTTCACCTCTTCTTGCTTCATCTCTGGACGTTCAGTCCCTGCAGCCTCTGCATGGGAAGATACTAAAAATATCTAGTGCCAGTGTCTGAATGTTTTAAATTAATTCACTCCAGCAGTTCTTAGGCGTTCAGCACTCTGCCAAAGTAACTCCACCAAGTCGGCCTCATAAAAAGGCAATGAGATCTCTGCTTACAATGAAATGAAGCAGCTGACAGATGCACTGGCATCAAAATCAAAGATTTGAAAACATACTAACAATTGTCTTGGTTTGTCTCACTCGGGCAGTTTCTTTTGCTGACGCGGTGCATTTTAGGCGGGGAAACGAAAGAGCTGCATGTCCTATTTTCTCAGCTTGCGAATGGTTCACTTCTGATAAAAGCTGCAAATTAATTTGGCAAATGGGGTCTAATTGAAAACTGTACTTTCATGGTACTACGCTCAAGACCAACTGTTTTGCAAGATCTAATTTTAGCAAGTGACTATTTGTGTAATCTATAGCAGCTCTTTGCTGCAGTCCCCTATGAGGAAAACAAGCATCATTTGTTAACTCTTTGAGCCCTGTGGCCTCTGAAGATATTAATATTTCACCCCTGTACAAAACACAAAACTACACAGGACATCAAACTGACAGTTTGATTTTCTAAAGGGTCAGCTGACACAACAGATGGCAAAATGAATGTAAATCAAAAGCTTTTCTTAATTTCAGCAGAGGAAATGTCATTTTCTCTGCTTTGCACGATGCAAACAAATGAATGTCTCCTGATTAAGCGACAGTCAGGATGCCGAGCCAATGTAGGTCAAGATCTGAATAATAACTGCATACCTGACCAGAAATTAAATGGCTGCCATGGTCTTTCTGAATAAGCTCTGTCTAAACTTCAAAATCAATTATTCCTCAACCACTATAACTAATGGCTTGTTTAACATGTAGCATGTGTGACTGGCATGCATATAAAGCTTGAGGCGTCTTCATCAGTCATTCATAATGGTTTAAAAATGTCATTTTCAGTGAAAAGAGACACAATTCCCTCTGGAAATGTTGAACCAAAGAAAGGAGCTGTGAAGAGAAGGAGCGTGATCCCTCCATTAATCAGCTTGTGACTAAAGAAACCAGCAATTCATGTTATATACTCAAAGGTGATAAAAATGCCTACACTGATTTGAAAGAAATATTTTAATCTTATGCTTGATCAGTTTGATGGTTTAATTAACGTTTTAAAAAGTATCTCGATTTTGCCCCTCGTTTTATCATTGTGTGCCCTCCTTTATTCAGTTTTAATTAATATCATTGTTCTAATCCTCATCCTGTATGTTTTATGTATTATTATATAACAAGTCCAAATGCATTATCGAGTCGAAATTACTTGAATGGTTGCAAGCTAATGTCAATATTGACTTTTGACTATACATTTATCTACTTTTGCCTAATCTTCTCAAAACACTGAGTCTTTATCCTAATGAAGAATACAGTGTGCGGTTTCTCTTATTTCTTAACCTGCTCTGCTGTTATGTTGTCAAACAAATAAGTGCTACAATTCCTCAGTGGATTTTCCTTTTTTCTACCCTAAATCCATTTGCTGAAGTCTGTTAACACAGATATGAAGAATATAAATGAATGTATGCTGTTAAGCCTCAGTATTTGAAGCCATTCTTCTGCATACATTTTCAACATTTTCAGCACTATGACTACATTGGGATTGTCTGCAGTTGTCTTGCATATGAACGATACAACATTTTATTTTAGAGTTTTGTGAACTTGAGCTGAAAGATGGGTGATGACAGACTGACTTTACAGTTTATTGGACATACAGAGTATTGCAATCGTTTGCAATTTAACCTACAACAAAAATATTCAAGTTTTATAATGCATTTAGTTTGTTCACTTCATTTAAAGAGATCTGTAATGTGTCATCCAGCTTTAATGATATATTGTTGGATGAGGTTGTCTGAAAACTAGACAGGCGTTGTAAACTAACAGAATTACAATTCTGTGGTATTGGTCATTGTCAATAAATGCAGCTTAAATTGGAAAAACCTCTCAAATTAGGTGAGTCCAGTCCAACCACGCCACTAACAAAGCATTAAAATGACCGTAGAGTTAAACGGTTACTTGACAGCATTGAGTTCAAGTCCGAACACTGTCAAGTCCTAAAAAATAGATGCCAGCATTTGTATAAGCTTTTCTAGTCTTCCATAACGTGTGTGCTGGTACACCTCAGTTCACATTGGCTGTAAACTATGCTGAGCTGTCCGTTTTAAAGCTATATATTCTGATATGTTGCTGGTGGGCACTGAGGGAGAGATGACATAAAAGAGCTTCTTTTTTGCCATTCTCCGTGGTGGAGGCGTTTGGTGATTTTACATTGATTTTTTTTCTGTTTATAAACACCCATCTGGCTCTTTTGAAATGTATGTGAATGTAAAACTATAGGCTTAGTTTCAATTCCATCAGTTTAATGGACATCTTTTTACACAGATAATCAATATCCAAAAAAAGAACTGTTCCAATTTACCTTGTTTTGCCCATTTTCCCGCTTCTCTTCTCTGCTTTATTTTAAAAAAATGCTTCTGCTTCAAAGACCACAAACTGTAAGTCTCCCCCCAATAAATTCAAAATCTTGGCTGAAAAAAGCTTTCCTTCATTTAGTTGAGTTTAAGCTTCAACCATCAGCACTTCCAGTGTCACACTGAATTGTGTATGCATCGTGATAGTGTACACAAGATATTAAGAATAAAACCATCTTTGAGAAACAAAAATAAATTATTAACCCTGAAGTGAAACGAAAAAGGATGCAGCATACAAACAAAAAGATCTGAAGAAAAGTGAACAAGGATAGAGGCATCCTGGGAGAGACATCCGGGAGAGATGCCATAAAAGTTTCTTTTATGTCAGCTCAACTGGAACTACATAAATAATTTCAACCAATTTCTGCTGCACTCAGTGGATCCAAAACTTCGTACAAGAGGGTAGTGAAGAGCTAGCCAGAAAGCCAAGAGAGATATAATCCAGAGAATATTTAGCTAAAAAAATTGCCATCTTTCATTTTACCTCACCGTCCCATCTCTGATCCAAGAGGTAACCCAAAAAAGGAAACAGAACTGTGTGATCCATGTGATAAATTCATGTGCACTAGATTATTTGACTGTTCTAGATTTGAAGTATAGAACATTTAATATAATGCGTGCATATCATGGGCGTTCCAAAAGGCTATCATAGTGAGTGGCACCAATCTCATTTTTATATTCACTGAATTTGCTTTTAAGTGATTGCAAACCTGGCAAAGACAAAGGTCACATTCATCACTTTTGTGACAGGACATGTGGAGTAAATACCTTCTCCAGAGACTCAGAGGTTAAAAATCAGTTCAATAACTCCAGGTTTCACAGCTCATTACTGCAGTACACCCATTTTTCGTTGAATTTAGATTATTACCAAATTACTGCTTGATTTTATTCAGCTAAAATGATTATTTTAGAGATGGTAGTATGATAGTTTAGCAGTTCTACATGAAAAGAGCTGCCATATGATCTGGTGTAAATCGATCAGCGCAGATGTAAATTCACAGAGGTGTGAACTAGAAGGGCTCACGCGATGGATAACAGTGCAGCTGGTGAAGCGTCACAACAAGCCTTGTTGACACACTGACGCTGGAATGTTCACCAACCTGTGTGTTTTTTTTCCCAGTCTTACAAATTGTGGACTAAGCTGCTCTTACAGGAATACTCACATCACATTAACATGCTTGACTGACCTTCATGCTCGCTGTGCTTTTGTGTGCACGTGCGTGTGTGTGCGTGCCCGTGCACTGCTGCACGCGACTCGGTGCCTCATTACAGGCAAAGCAACATACTGTTCTGACGTTTGTCTGCTCCAACAGCCAGTGTGATTAGCATGAAGAAGGTTGCCCTCATTTTACTACAGTTCTTCACCACCATTTCCCTTTAAGGCTCCTTTAACCTAACTAACCAGTAAAACGTGCTACACCATCTCCGTGAAAGGATTTCCCCAGCCAATACCCATTGAACGGTATTACTTCAAATGTGTGAAATGAGAAAGCAGCACCCACAGTAATGTCCCATTACAGCCGCATGGGTGCCATAAAACTGTTAAATAACCGAGTCCTTCTTTGGCGTAAAACAGTCCTTTGTGGCGCTGCATGCACGAGGGAGCTCTTTACTACATCAGGAGCAAAGGCACAATTTATCATTCACATTAATACACAAAAGCATATGGCAGAACTGTGGGAAACAGACCTTTCCGATCAATTATTCATCACTCTTTATTAAATCTATTGTTCAGGGTATGCCATTGGCGTAAATACAGGCTTTTTAGATCAGTGACATCTGCTCAGAGTGAGAACTAAATTACGACATAACATCAGAATTTTTATGAGCAGACAGCTGATATCGTCTCACAAACCCTTGAAATTAAGCATTTTATTTGAAATATTGATCAACGTGATAAAAGTTAACAGAACCAATACTCAAATGAAAAGTATTACACATAACAGCTGAGCAAAACCTGCTCAAACAGCATGAAGAAACTTCACCTGGAAAATGTCAATTTTGCCTGCTTGTTGTTGTTGAAAGCCGATTTAAGAGGAGCTGTCAGCCCATTGTGCAGGCTGCTGTAAACACAGAGGAAAGGGGTTATTTCAGACAAAACCCATCTTCTACGAGAAAACTGCCACGAACATTGACACCTGAGATCTAAAATCCATTTCTCGTCTTTGTACTGTTACCTTTTGACCAGATAGGAGGTTGAAGAAATTTGCTGGCTCCACAAAAAATTTAAAAAGCATATTTGGATTGGTTTGTTCATAATTATATTTCCTATTTTCCTTATATTTCCTTTACATAACCCAACCTTGATCCAGAGTTTTATGACAGCACATAATGTTAGATAGCCTATTTTGTTTTTTCACATTCAAGCGGAGGCACCATCAGTCAGTACAACACAGAGGTGGAACGGCACGTTTTGTTAGTAATATTCATGTAGCTGTTATTCTTCCATGACATGAAGGTTGAATATTAATGTCCATTTGTTTACTCTCTCTATCAGGAGACCACGTTGCATCTGTTTTCATGAAAGACTCCCCGATAAATTGATATGGGAGCAGTCACCGTGTATAGACGGAGAGAATTAATGACCGTCTCCAGCCCACCCCTTCAGCTCTTATGATGCTTATTAGGATTGCAACAGTAAGGAAAGCTTTCAGCTCTCTTTACCGATGATTTCTCCATCCCTGCATCATACCAAGAGAAACCTGAAACAATCTGGACCCTCCAGAAAAACAAACATCACTATCTCCAGAAGCCACAAACAAACTGCCATAGACACAAGGCGTGATGTTAAAGCTTTTATTTGTTCGTGTGGGATCCTCACCAGATGTGCCTCACCACTCTGCTCACTCAAGACTCACAAACTAATCGAAGCAGCTGAACGGGTTAATGACCGGGCTGTTATAATCCAAAGCGCAGTGCCTTATCGTGGCTTGCAGCTGAGGAGATTGAAGCCTCTCAACCTTTGATACTTCTGCTGCTAAAGCAGTGTAGAAAAGGGGGCACTCTGGACTGGCTGAGGAGAAAGCAGCCATTGCGTACAAGTGTAAAGAAGACTAAAGGAGAACTCTCGACTGGGATGGCAGAAGAGATATAGGAGAGCAAACTGAAATGACTACAGACGGAGGGTGGAGGAAAGCAAGCCACATAAAGAAAAACAGACTAACGCAGATGGCATGAATGAGAGTGTCTGCCAAACTGTTAATGAGTGTTTGCTACCAGGACCTCCTAAAAATATTCTAGGCTTTCCTCATGCTCACATGCGCAGGGATTTGTTTTCAGCACTGCTGCATCATCCCGAGGGAGATATAAAGCAGAAGAAGCCACCGCCTCTCACTGAACAAATTTGTTAATTCTGATAAATGGACACAGTAAAGATGCGCTTGTTTCCCTACGGATCAATAAATAACTCTGCTGGAACAGAGAGAAAACAGAGCCTTTGATGAGATGTCGCATATTATTCAGTCATCAAAGCTAGTGTTAGAAATGTAAGGAATTGACACACTTTTACACTTTAAACCAAATTTAGAGCATGAGTCAGAAAGGTCATAACGGCTCTCTGCAGCCAGTGCAAGTGTACATGGAGGATTTAAAAGGCTGTCTTTAATAACAGCAGTGGCAGATCACAGACTGTGCAACCATCTGCTTCCACAGCATCTCATCTACTGACTGACAGCACTTTTGTTTTTTTTGTTTTTTTTCCTGCATAACAACAAGACAGAAAAGCCGACCCATCCTCTTGACCTCTTCAACATTTGGCTCGGCACTTGTAAACAGAGCTGTTGATTTCACTCTCAATATGGAAACCGACAAAAGAGTACACTGAGCACGTGAAATATCTTGCTCGTGACTTGAACAAATGTTAATTGAAGAGTTCTATAATTTATTGGTGGTAATAATGTCAGTTCAAGAGGGATTCAATTTGTTTACATGCTGATTTTTTACTCAGGCTAACCCACTTTCACCAGGAACTTCAGTACTGAAGAGCAGTTGTCAACTGTAACTTATCAGCTTGACATCTCAGCCAATTCACAATGAGGAATAGCAATTTCTGCCAAATGTGTTACTTGACGTTCACTGTATTCTCAGAGACCTGGTGATTTTCAGCAGTGTGTGTGTGAAAAAGAGGGAGAGAGGGGGATAAAGCAGGCAGTGATCACAATGCTTTGAGGTGTGAGCACAGGACTCATGCTGTGTGATAGCAAAAGGAATGTGCCGCAATCCCAGGTATAATCCTGAAAGTGAGCAGTGTGCAACCACAACAGTGGGGGTGGGGTGCAACAAAAGGTTGCTGTCAGCACCATAGCAACGCCCCCATTCCGTGGTGTCCTGTCTCCCTGTGATTTAGGAAGAAATATTATCATGATATGTTCATATTATGCATTTGAACTTTTACATTACTGTTTTTTTACACTAAATAAAATAGCATGTACAAAATCAGTTTGATTTTTTTCTTAAGCTAGCTGTTTTTTTTTTATATATATATACTCAGGTTAAGTAAAACGTCAAACAGGCCCATAATGTCATTGGCAAAACACCAGTTTCCTCTTCTATGGCGCCATCTTGTGGACAGGGGCTCAATTCAGCTTTTTTGGCAACTGTAAAATACATGAACTTAGTTGATGGTTTATTTCAAGTGAATAACCCAGCTCTTTAAATCCTTGGTATAAACAGTTAAAACAACATTAATGCAAATAATGTACAATCCTCTTATTTGTCATTAATGTAATACTCTGTAATAAAATCTGAAAGGAACAATTGCTTCACAAAAGAGATGCACCATTTTATGAATGTATCCTAATTTAGTTGGTTTTGTAGTTTTTTTCATTTACTTCTTGTTTGGTTCATTGGATATATTCATATCTTATGTTTACTTCCATGTGTTTTCCCGTCGTTCCGGCTGGGGTCCTCTGTAGGTGCTGGCAGCACACGGTCATTTGAGAAACAACTAGTAGGCAGATCGAGCGCTGCACACTTTTACCTCTAGGGGGCGCTGTGATGTCAAATAACCAGCCAAACAAAACATATCGAAACAAAAGAAGAAGGAGGGGCGGAAGAGGGAGGCCAAATTAAAAACAGATATGGCGGGTTATGTAAGCATCCTAAATATGAAAATATGACGTTCGGGCAGATGATTTTGAGGAGTGGGAAAAAGCTTTTCAAAACGAAAAGTCGGTGCTTCGAGAAGCAGGACAATAAGGCGTGGTGGGAAAGTGTGACATGGGGCCGTGGTGTAACGTTAGCTAGTTGCCAGAGTTACCAGCAGGCCAGTGAGGAGTCTCATATACAGTTTTCCACACTTATCTCTAAGCCTCGTGTGGCATATTAACAAATAACATGTAGACTGTCCGCTCCGTGGTCCTACGTGCTTGGAGACGAGCTGTTTGGTGTTGGCTGTAACCTGTGTCCACGCTGAGCTCCACTGAAGACATGAACAATGCCCTCCAATGGAAAAATCATCCCATACACGCCTCTCGCCGTGGACTTTTGGTACGTGCGGAAGTGTCCAGGTACGCGACTCTTCTTTCTGTCCCACATGCACGGAGACCACACGGCGGGTCTCACCTCTACCTGGAGCAATCGGCCCATCTACTGCTCACCGACCACCGCCACCCTGCTCCGACTCAAACTGAAGGTGAGGGGAGGGGAAGGGGGGGCTTTATACTGTCAAAGCACTGGTCCTAATACACGCTAAAATAATGAAAAATAACATATACAGGGAAGCTTTAAAATAATTTGACATTTTACCTCATTAATCATAAAGAAAAAGACACTTGATTACTTCTGTATTTTTTTATTGACAATGCTGGATTGTTGTTACATTTTAAGGCTTTACTGGAACACCACAACAGGACCACTGTTAAAGCCATAAGTCGTACATTTGGTGTGGTGAAGCCTATTCTAGAAACCTGCAGACATTTGCATTAATTCCCTGTCTACTGTCTAGTAAGGATCTCAAAGTATCAATTTAATGCACATGGATAACATTGAGTTTATTTCTGATACTGTAAAACACGTTCAGTTATACTATGGTTTGTTTTTTCCTTATAGAGGGCAGGTTTGAGTTTCTGTATAATAATTATTTTAATTATTGAATTCAAAAAGACAAGACTTGGAAAAAGTCAGTTAAAAAACCAAACCTATTATAAAGCTATAATCCAGTCATAATCCCCTTGAACAGAGTAAACTTCAAATAAAAAAAGTTTAATCAAAAACAAAAATTTAAAGTCTAATATCAATTGTAGTGAGGGTGGTGGTCTGATTCCTGACTCCAAATTGGCATTCCTCTTTGAGTTTCCCTGTATCTTTTTTTATCTGCTTTCTCTTTGAACTTTTTTTATTATTATGCTAATCAGTTTCCCCCCCTTGCTCAGGTGAAAGAACAGTGGATCCACCCTCTAGAAATTGGTGAGCCGTATCTGCTGCCACTGGACGACATCGGCAAAGAGAAGCTCACGGTCACACTGATAGATGCTAACCACTGTCCAGGAGCTGTCATGTTTCTCTTTGAGGGATACTTTGGCTCAGTCTTGTACACTGGTTAGTCCCTTCTGCCTCATGTAAACAATGTTTCTGGCCTGTTCATTCCTTTTCTTTTCTTGTCATGTCCATTGTCTCAGCACCACACGGCACCGTGCTGACTTCCTCATTCTGACTCTCCCTCATTTCAGGTGACTTTAGATACACTCCTTCAATGCTTCGTGAGCCCTGTTTAAGGAACAACACCACCATAGATGTTTTGTACCTGGACAACACTAACTGTGACCCCAACCGCTCTTTGCCATCCAGACAGAAAGCCACGCAACAAATCAAAGAGATTATTCGTAGCCACCCCGACCACAATGTTGTTATAGGTGAGTTTTCATGGAAACAGTGTTTCGCTCAGTGTTGTGAAAGCTGGACAAAGTGCCAGGCCTGATGAGGGGAAAAAATAGTATTATTTTTCCTTTATCCTGAAAACTACTGTATGAAAGTAATTTGCTTTAAGGGTTGTGTCTGAGAGGCTCTGTGCTGCAGTGTGACAGAGAGGCTCCCAAATATGTTTTATTCATCCAATTGGCCTACTTTATTCAGGTATTTCATCTCACATCCTCTGTGAGCTGGTGCCGTTTATGCTCCCGTTAGTTTGTCTGGTTTTCTCCTCTGTGCCCCCATTTGTGTGTTTGACGGGGCTGAACAGAACAAAAATGACTGGAGAGAATGAATTTGTTTATTTAGATATGTTTCAACCAACAAGTAAAGCTTAGTGATGAATTTCTGTTGTAAAAAATCTGAGACAGCTTCAAGCCATTTGTTTCTTTTTTAATTTAGTGTGTGTTTGTGTTGCTGCTCATTTAGAGCACTGTTTTTTCTCTTTACAAGATAAACAAGGCTGAGGTGCAAAAGCTCACAAAGATTCTCCTCATGTGGAATAGCTCAGCGTAGAGCAATAATTAACATGAGCTACTGATTGGTAAAAGGTTAAATACAGCTCAGTACAGTGTTCCGCTGGGACAACCTACATCCTGCCATCTCTAGATGTTTTGACATTTGCCTCTGATCTAAACCTGTGGGTTGCACACTGTCTTACAGGTCTGTACACTCTGGGAAAGGAGTCCCTGCTGTTAGAGCTGGCAATGGAGTTTAAAACATGGATCGAAGTGAGTTATGAGAGAATGGAGATCCTTCTAGCCCTAGAGCTGCCTGACGTCTTCATTATTGAGCCAGGGGCCGGTCGTATCCGTGTCGTGGACCAGTCGCAGATTACTTCTACAGCATTGCATCAGTGGAACAAAGAACAACCCACTTTGGCCATTTTTCCCACCAGCAGGCCCCTTATCTCCTTCCACCCCAATGTCCATGTAGTGCCCTATTCCGACCACTCCTCTTACCAAGAGCTGGAAGATTTTGTCTCTGCACTTAAACCTACTTCCCTTGTTCCCATCGTAGGAAACTGTCTGCCGGGGAGTTTGTCAAACTTAGTGCCACGCAAAAGGTGGCGTGAAATTCTTATACCTGAATCAGTCCGTCACTACATGTTGCGGATGCCCGAGAGCCAGCTCAGCTCATCAACAAGCACTGACCTTAGACGGGGACCCTTCAGACCTCTTCCTCCCAAAGGGGTGGAGTTTGATTCTCCAGTGAAGGCTGGTAGCACGTTGTTTGATGAATCTTGGGAGGCAAATAGTCTGGTTTTGGATGAATCTGAGGAAGAGATGGACATAGGTGGTAGTGAAAAGGATTCTGACTGTATTGTGATTGACCCAAGCGTGACATTCACCCCTGACAAAAAGAGGCCAGGAGCTGGGGTCTTGTGGAACCTCAACATCGTCCAGACTGTCTCAGAGGAAATAGTGATGGCCGAGTCGGTGCCACTGAGTCAACTCACCCAAAGCAACTTTGTTCCAATGGAGATTGTTAGAAACACCAAGGCCTGCTTGAAGCCCATCGGGACCATGACAAATTATTTTGAGGCTCAAGCCAAAATTAGTAGTGATCAGCGTGACGGATGTGAAAATGTGCAGAACAGGAGCCCGCTGTCAGGCGGGGACAGCTTGAGTCAGCACAATGAGATGCATCAGAGCCAAGGAAACTCGGAGCTACAGGCGGCGTTACAGAGCAGCCCTGACAGCTCCTCCATCACGTCCTCCACCTCCTCTATTGAGCTGCTCCGGGGGCATGTAGAAGAACTCGAGAACAGGCTTCTGATGTGTCTTCAGTTCTCAGAGGAGGACTTCACCCAAAGGCACCTTCAGCCACAGAGCTTCATACAAAAATTTACACTCTTGCCTTTCAGAGACTCTGACGAGGATGATGTCTGAACGAGTTGCTGTGAAATTCTTATTTTTACCCTTTTGCCTGTCCTCTTTATTCTGAATGGTTTTCTTAAGCAGCCTAAAGCATGGTCTTAATATTGTATTCTTATTTAATTTTCCTTGTGGTCCTTCAAGTATTTGTTGGTGATCTAAACCTTCTAAAACCAGGCTGTCCAGTGACCAGTCTGTACCCCACTGGCCTCCTGACGTGGAAAACAGCCGGAATAGATTTATTTAGTTTCTTCGAAAACAACTTGCATTGCTCTATTGGGGAAAATATTTGTTGACAATATTTTTACAAGAGAGAGAGATGTATTAGAATTACGTGATCCTCGGTTCAGTGATACTTAATTCATATGTGGACAGGAGCAGCCGCTCCACCATCAGCTGAACATGCTGTCTTAAATCAAAAGTGAGTTGTGCTCAGCTTTGGTCTTGCTAGGGTGGGGAGCAGCCAGCTGTACTCATGCCCTGTCCTCCACATCTAAGCTCTACCACAGATAATTCTGAGTGAGGTCTTATGCTTTCAGTGTTTTGTAATGTCTCTCTGAATCTCTGTGCTTTGAACCAGGGAATCATATCAGTGTCCTCATCACATAGAAGTATTATTGTAACAAGACTACTGTTCTAATGGTTGTGACCAAAGTTGAACTTTACTTAAATGTTGAAATGGCACAAGGAAAATATAGTTAATCTTTTCTTGTCGTAAATCAGGTGAGCCCCTTTTTTGCCTTTTTATTGTCACTTTAATTCATGGAACCAATAAGTTAAATGGTTGAATATGGATTTTGACTGGTTGAACTGGTGTTTGTAGGTTTGCTTTCAGATAGGATCAGTGGTATTAAAAATATTATGTCTTAAGAATGTTGCTAAACTTACAACTTGGACTGAATCCTTAATCGAATATGCTCCCTGTGGTAAGTAGTTTTTTATATAACTATACACCTCTGAAAATAAAGTACTAAACATGTGGGTTAGGCTTATTGAAGATGCCTTTTTCCCATCAGATGGGTCTGGGTTGAATATAACTGTTGCCTTCAAAATGTGTTTCTGCTCTTACATGTTTGTGTTGTTCTCCAAAAGAAGCTCATACGGTCCTTAGGTTGACATGAGCAGCAGTGTTGTTTTTTTCAGAATGCCAATGATGTGTTTGAAGGTGCCAAACATCTTATCCAGTTCAGATGATAGTTTGTAAAATCTTTCCCCTGTGTTCTTTCCCTTAGGCAAATGTTTGTCCAAATTTGTAAAAGTCTAAAAGCAAGTCAGCAAAACAAATTCTGTTTTTACTGTAAAATTAGTCAATGGTCTGGATATCCTGGTTAGCTTCCAACATTATAGGAATTCAAACAAAACTGGAAAAAAACACGATAAATGGAGCTTTCGTTCTTGATTTCCTCTTAATTTCTTGAAACCTTCAAACAAAATGCTCCAAACGTTCCTCTGACGGAAAATCAAAATGCAGGAAGTCTCATTGAGAAAGTTAGAACTGTAAAGATGCGACATGTTTCGTTAACCTGAGTATGTGTTACTCAAACCAAGTGTCTTCTGATTTCAAACACTTTCCTTCTGTTATTCCAATCCAAGCCAATCGAGTGTCTCAGCGTTTTTGTTTAGTGTGCATTTTTCAACGTCTCATGTACCATAGTTCATGTTCACCTGTAAACATTGTGAAACCACTCTTTGCCTTTTTATAATTTGGGAAATATTTATGTAAATCCACTGACTGAGCTCTAGCTCACACACACATTTCTGTTATTTTGTAAAGGGGAACCTGCACTACAGATCAACTGTTCAGAGCACATTGAGTACTGGCACCTTATGTGTCAATTTTTCATGAGTAAATGACACTTCATTTGTAGATGTTTGTTCATAAGTGTTTCCTTAAGGTGTTAATTTAAACTGGGTGGCTCACAGATCTTCGTTAAAGGATGTGTAATATTTGAAGCCGTTTCTTGTTGCAATGCCATTATTATCCCCAAGATGGCAGTAGTTTTTTAAGGAATATGAGCTGGGTTTCTTTTTGGATTTTATTATTTTCCCTTTCTAATATTATTCCCGTTGAAAAAATAAAAGAAATAAAAGTGGTAATCAAATTTGAGCAATATCTCGTTTTTGTCCCCCAATCTTATATAAAGGTAATCTAATAATGGAAGGGGGGGACAAACGGGAACAGATTCTGGGGTTTTGCACAATGAAGGTTGCCTGCTGTGCTATCTCACTGCAGAGGCTGACGTCTGTCCTCTCAGCCAACTCGAACCGTTAGTTTGAATCCCTGCAGGATCCTCATCCACCATCCTGAAACCCAAACTCCTCCAGAGTGGCACAGTGGGCAGAGGCAAATCTCTAAACAAATGGCAAGACACATCCAGCTGTGCGCACAATTCCAGTTGGCTCCGATACTCATTCGTCCCATTAGGTCGCGCTCTGAGAACGTGTTTGGTGAGAAGTCGCCTCTCAGGCATCATGTGGCAGCGTAATGGAGGCTCTGTCGGTGGAATGATGGGCTTACATGTGCTGCCGCTGGGAGTCTCCTCAGCTCCCTGCTGCGCTCATAAAGGATGAATGACCAGCTCCTGCAGGATGTGAGCATGCATGTCAGAAGAGGGGATGCTCAGAGCAAGCATACAGACCAATCTGTTTGATGACCACTGTTGGTCTTTTAGGCCTATTCTAGTAAACCCACCAAAGCACACTAAAGAATAAGGGGTTTACATTCATGACCCACGTCCAAGCCCTGCTCAGTAACAACTTCACAATTCAGCTTTGAAGTCAGTGTCCACAAAAATATGCACCTAAGATATTAAATGTGAACATTTTGGTTCATGTCTAGTGTCAGTTTTGGCCGAAATACTGTTGAACTCTCAATTCACTCAAAACAAACCTGACACATGGCACCTTATGGCAACATTTCATTTGCACGTAGATGTGCTGAAAAGTTGGACTTAAAATGTATGGATTTTAAATCTTCCATTGAGACACATTCTACCACCCTAGCACAAGTAACACAAAAGCAGCAGACATTTTCCATTTGTCAAATGTGTATCGGCAATATGGGTAAGTTTATGCATGAATGCAGATGAAAGTTCACCCTTTTATGTATTTTTGGGTTGTATCTGCTCTCTGAGGACACAAATAATATAAATATACGGATGGATAACTTTAGCCTGATGATACAGCGGCTCAGATTATTGCCATTTGTAATCCATCCTGACAGCAAGGAGGTCAGACTATTGTCCTACAGATATTGGCTGAGTTATAATCAGGACACGTCCAGACTTGAGATGGAATTATATATCCAGATTCCTGCATATTTAACGGAAACTTGCATTCGTTTTGAGAGTGCACATTGAAATGCGGTGACAGGATGAAAACAATAATATGCAGCTCTGGCAGAACAGCCAGGAAGTGGAAGGAAATGAAGTGTCTCGTACCCCCACAGCATAGCAGCAGCATATTAGGGCTCAAGTAATGGATTCCTCACACACACCATTACTTCAAGAGGAAATCACGAGGACACTGCCACCTGCAAGACCAAGACCTCTTCCTACGAGGCCCGCTGCAAGAATAATGTGGCTTGGGCAATTCCCTGTCCCTTCAAATCAATATTTCCAATTCGTATGATGATCTGATTATCACAGACTTTGGCTACTTCATCATGAATGTGATAAATTACAATTTTACAGAAATAATTGGAGAGCTTGAGGAAAACAAACTGAATCACAAGTTGAGTGTTTCTATTTCTCTCTAGAGAAGAAAGGGATTCAGTTCTGGTTTTGCCTCTAGCTTTTGGCTTACTTCACACTCTGTATATATGTGTATAATATTTGTATGAATGTATATTAATAGCTGAGTTGCTCCGTTTTCAACTATATTATCAGTGTGAGTGTTAGTCATATCTAATTCACTGATTGATTATTGTCTTTCTTATTTTTTATTTAGAAAATTTTCCTGATTTATTCAACAATCATAACATTTTGGAGCCACTCTTGTTGCATCATTAGCCTTTTGTTGTATTTCAGTGGCCCTCCAATCAACTTAAATGGTTAATCTGGTTTGACATCACTGATGAAATAATTAAATATGGTCTCCAGTTTAACCGCACAGAGCAACACGCATCCAACACATGTTTCACACCAACTATTGGATAGAAATCATTTTTCTACAGAGAAAATGAAGTGAATCTGTGATGGTTTTATACTTTTAACTGATACTTTTTCAAATTGCCGTACCATTTTCAAGTTTCTTACGTAAAAATTGGAGCTCAACGATTGAGACTGAAAAGTGTTCTATTAAGATTAATATAACACGGACTAATAAACATCCTTAAAAGTTTGAATGGCAATTCATATATAGTGCTTTTATCCTGAAATTGTCCACATATGTGACCAGTAAAAGGATGCCACTGACATCACTCTGACATCACTCATCATCTCAAGACAGCATGGTGTGAATCTGCAGATATTTCTACCTTTATTTGTTTTGTATCCTACTGCAGAGACATTGTGTCGAGACTATCCATGACCTAGGATTAACAGTAATATTTATTCACTAATAGTTAAGCCCCCATTGGGTGTTTATAAATAATTTTCACCAACCCTTTAACTTGCTCACCTTTTGGAACACTCTTGATCTTGCTGCTCCTTCTGTACTCGACTGAACTGCTTGATTTACATCCCCTCTCCACACCTTGATGGGACTCAGAAATGGGGCTAGACTCGGGTGCTCCCTTAACTTTCCTCACCTCGTTCCTTGCTGGATAGCCTAATATGCTGAGGGCCATTAAACTGTTTAAAGGCCCATCTCTATTTCAGCTTTAACATTTACACAGGCTATCTCACATTATCTTCAAGACCTCACAAACCCTGTGAGGTTCTCCTGAAATAGTGCTTCTGTCCATTTTGTGATTCATCTTTTATAACTCCCAGGTCTTTACAGATTAACTTTTAACTGATGCTGTTGTTTTGCTCCGACAGTTCTTTCAGAAGACAAATAATTTTCCTGGCATGCCATATTCAGAAGTTTACATAGTGTTTTAGATCAAAGACACATGCATAGGCACTAATGGTGTTTCTGGGGCGTCCCGTGATTTTACCCCACAATGCCTTTGTTCCTCTGCTGAGACTTCAAATAAAGCAGTTCATATTTACTCAACTAGAATATGATCATCATGACAGGGGTGTGATTTACCTCAGATAACTTTTTAATCCCTTGCTACACTGTCAGCGTTCACAAGGAGAGAGATCTTGGCAGGATACTTTCATTTTTCATTAGCGAATAAAACAGGAGACTCTTAAGTTTTAAAAGCTGCAGGCTACACTGTTTTTGTCCATAATTCAGCTTATCTTCGCATTATTTGTAAACCCTGATTTCAAGAATGGGGATACGAATCTGGTAAAAGGTCAGTGTGCTGACCTTCTCCCACAAAAATAAACATTTTGTTATCTACTTGAAATATGTTTGAAAAATTCTCGGTCAACATTTTAATTGTTTTTTGTGCACAGATTGTATCCAATGTTACAAATACTTCTTCCAAATGTTTTAAATAACTTTGTAAAACCCACCAGGTGTATTTATGCGATATTCATCCACGCAAACAAATACATACACACACATATATTTTATATATATACAGTACATATATATACATATACATTCACAGAGTATGTCAAATATTCCTGTAACTGCTCAGTAGCGAGGAACAGTCTGCTTTTCTTTTTTCTTTACATTTTAACTGCTGTGGTTGAAAAATATTGCGTGAAAATGATTGCTTTCCCCAGTTGGGTTTCTGAAATGCAGAAAAATATTCATCCTTAATGCAGACGGAGTATTCAGCCTGGACAAGCATCACATCACACAAAAATGTTAAAGCAAACATGTAAACTTGAGTGGACGCAGGGCGCTCCTGCAGGCTGAACCAGTGAGCACTTGGACAGCTTTTTGAACTCCCCGCTTAGAGAAAACCTCATTTGCTGTTTCGTTTTTTACTCTACGGTCTCAAAATGCTGACTTTGTCAGCCTTTGGTGGCTCTTCAAAGACAATGCCTCTCTGACAGGAGTGGGTAGGAGACAAGCACCAGCTCGCAGCTCAGCGTAGGTGACATCAGTCGAGCGGCACCAGACTTTCAGCGCGGTGGAACAGACATTAAGACAGCCACTGGTTTCTGCACTTTTTGTAGTGATTTCTCTCAGTACCCTTTTCCCAGACTGTTGCAAAGAGTTGGAGAGATGAAGCTGAGCTGCGTCACACCCACACAGCAGTAGAGGCTCTTATCTTTTTGCTCACAGTCTACTGCTATTTCTGTTGCCCCTGCCAGTGTTTCTCTGTGCTGGGGTCTACACACACACACACACGAATATTACAGCGTATGTGCTAGTCTGTCCTCTGAGTTTGTAAATACACAAGGATGAGCAGGGGTAAGAGGGATGAGAAAACAGCTTTGTTAAATGGGGAAAAGGCAGAAAAGGATTTGGGGCGCAGCAGTAAAAGCTGCCAAACTCATTATTTTTTCAAGATGTTGCTGCAGCTTTGTGACTCTCTCAGATTCCCACTCCCACAAGCCATTATTGAAGTGGGACTCTCACATTCAATACTGGAGGTGTCAACATGCAAGGTAATAGTTAGCTTTGCAAGTTATTTATGAATTTCTCATTTGTTTGATACATTCTTGCGCTTTGAAAAAGACTGAATCAGGCAACTTTCCACCAACAACATGAGATCTTACCACAGAATTCTCTCTCTATCCAAGATGTTAGTCATTAATTTCTTAGTTCAGGATCTCCTGATGTTTTATGTCCTTAATATACTTATTTTCCACCTATTTCGTCCTCTGCAATCCTCACTTTCACATGCTCCCTCTCTCTTCTGCCCACCTGCCTTTGCATCTTTTGCTTCTTTCAACTCACCACACACGTTATATCCTCCCTTACTTTGCTCTTCTCCTTCCCTACAAGCCTCACAGATATGAGGCTAACTCCAGGTTACTGTGGGCGTTATCTGAGTGAGGACTACCAACATGCAAAACACACGCCAGACAGAGCAGCTGTCGGCACCGTAGGAATTATTATCAGGGTACTACATGAAACGGGCATCTGCTTTCATTTAATCAAACTCTCTGCAGCTTTTTACGACATGACAGCCTGGCGAAAGACAGTACTGTGAGCACTTTTCAGTTAATCACTAAATGGCACATGTCAACAGGGACTGGATCTCTTCAATTAATTTTTTAATGGCCTCTGTCACCACTTAGACATGTAACAACCTTTCGATTTGTGTAACATTTTGGCTTCAGAACAACAATTTATTGGATATACAAAGAGATCAAGATAGTTTAACTAAAATGTGTATCACGGCTGACATACATCAATGTACCTTTATCAATTAAAGGAAGGTCCATCCCCATCCACCAAACAAGCCTTACAAATTAATGGACTCAATATGATATTTTGTCCATTTTTCATGGAGAAAAAATTACAATCAAATACCTCCAAATTACAGCCACACTTTTCAAACACCAAAGCGTTGCAGTTTATGCCTTTAGTTTGATCCTGAAACAGTATAGACAGTGATGGGTTGATTGAGTAGGAAGTTAACAACATTTAGATTGGCTTATTTACCTTCATCATTTTCATGCTTTGCGCAGGCATAAAGCTCTCCACAGAAAAATTAGAGCCCCAAAAATATCCCGGACACTTTCTGTTTCATGTTATTTTTGTTGGTAATGAGAATACATTTTTACGGGGAACAGGCTGCTCTAGTGTGCAGTAAACAGTGAATTAGGCTCTCTGCCAGATGTAATAATGTGCAGGACTGGGTGGACTCCCCCCCGCCGAAAAGCGAGAACTCTCAGACAGACGATATACTGCTCTTCTCCACTTTGTGGTTTTTGTTCTTGTCAGTTTACAATGCCATCAATTTGGTCTCATCAGGGCTGAATATTTTGTAGTTATCACTCAGTTACTGTAAATCAAATATCTCTGCTGTATCTGTTAAACAAGTGCATAGCAAAATATGCACTTTTGTGTTTATTTTCTCTAAATTTCATGCAATGACCAAGCTGATTCATCATTATTATATCCAGTGGACAGCTTTGCGAAGATTACAATTCTCCAGGACATTATTTGATATAGGTGGTAATGGGAAACCACCTACAGCTCCTCTCCAGCTCCATTTCAGTGCACTGCAAATTCACTCATTCTTATAATATCATTCCCTATCGGTAGCCTAATGATGATTTATAGCCTGTACTAGAGGAGCAAGTGAAATGCGGTGGAGAGTAGATTTGTCCTGCTAGGCAAGACCTGTGTTGTAACCTTAAGGTGAAGCGAGTTCATTTTAAACAGCAGAGCAGAAAGCTTTACACAAAAGAGGAGCAGGATGTAGTTACAGGAGTGAGAGATGAGGAGTCGCATCTACAGCCATCCCACACTTTGAGCTTGTTCTTAGCAGCCAATTGTTTTCAGCTGACCAGAGTTCTACAAACAAGGGATGCTAATGTGAAGAGGCTCGCCTTACTACTGCCCAATGGGCCATGTGCTTTAACGGTCTGCCACATATGCATGAAGATGTGCAGTTACAGTTATCGTTTAGGTCAACATTGAACCTGCTGCCCATCCTGATGTGTGATGAGAGAGGGAAAAGCTTGTGCGCAAGTCCTTTTGCTTCCAGCTGTGGTGGTTAAAAAACAGACAGTGTCCTGAGTTCTAAATAATTGTGAGGACTGACCTCTCATCCAACGTTCTTTCATTTATGTTCGAAATATGCTGTTGGCACTGCCCAAATGAAGAATTACTGTCTTTTTTTATTTATTAAATAAATATGTTTAATGACTCTCTTAAGGAGGGATGATACTGTTCTCATACACGCCGTACAACTATTCAGGGATAAGTTTTAAATTTGAATATGATTTAGCTCTGGTTATGAAATTGCTTTGTAATTTTTCACGGACTACTTTAAAATCTATAATGATCGGTCTTTGTGTTACAGTTTGTCTCATTCTAGCACAAAGAGATGTGACATTACTGATGAAAAAGGGCTTGAATACTATACTGCCATTATGTGAAACCAGAACTTGTCAATTTCACACCTATTACTGCTTTTCAGAGATCATGCAGGTGTTTTTGAGAGAACTAGACTAGAAAATATGGGTTTGTTAGTCACAACAAATTTTATTTAATATTCATCTATTTTCATTTCAGAAGGAAGAAACACCTCATCAGCAGTAATTCAAGCATATAATATTTAGATGTAATCTGATTTAGACCTTATGTTTGGAGTGAAGATAGAATGTGTTCACAAATGAGTTAATGAGGTTTTGGCAGAGAAGAACCTTTCTATGTTTCCCAAAATACAAAACTATTCCTTTGGGTTACAGGTTTTTAAATATCTATTTTATCTCATCAGTTGTTACATATCTTGTCTTGTCGGAGCACAACTCTCCTTTGAAGGATTTTTGTATATTATTCTTGTGAAATCGCTTACAGTGTATAAGTAGGATGTAATTCTATGTCATTAGCTGTTGATTTTCTTCCTGGCTGCCAGTTGGTGGTTATTGTTCAAGCAGCATGTGGGTGGGCAAGGGAGGTTTTGGTATTATCTTAGGCTGGTAATTTATGCCTCCAGCTGCTGTCTTCCACTTCCCAGGTGGACATCTTGATTCCTCAGCAGAGCATTTAATTAGGGGGAGAAAAACACAAGTCTTAGGGAGTTACATACCACTTTCCCAAGGGAACAGATGTGTAGATTAAATCAACTACACTGACAAATAAACCTAAATCCTTTGATAACAATCTTACGATAGAAGTTCTTTTGTGTGATTCACACTGTTTCATTTCTTTGAAAAAAGAAGAAAAGACCTTCAGATTTCAATGGATAAGGACATCAAATAAAATGGCCTCTGTCTCTGTAACATTAAACCCCGGAAATTTGATGTATTCAGGGCTCAGAAAAGCCCTGAATCCATCAAATTCCCCCAGACCACGAAGGGAGTGGGATCAGATGCTGTCACTGAGGAGGCTCACAGACAGGCCTGGTAGGTCCAAACAGATCTATGGTGTACTGGGAAAGACTGGGTGAGTGAAATATGATTTGTTGTTTCAAGAAACTGTATAACATCTTCCCACCTTACAGGGATGATAGGACCTCTGGATTGAGGCTTGATGCTTTTCATGGGGACAGCCTGAGGAGCTGTTGGTGGACAACAACAAGAAGGAGGGGTTGTGTAAGTGGAAGCAGATACCATGGAAGTAAGGCAGACATTTGGAAAGGTCGTGAAAAGAGATGGCTGGCCAATTGGAGTCTGAACTTCACATCTAACGAAAAAGGGGGAATGTGACTTTTTTATTTAGTAAAATATGGTTTTAGAAAAAATTACTTTAGTACTGTAAACAATAGGCAAGTTGCCCTATTTCACCAGTAATATCAACACAGTCTTAACAAACATTATTTGCAATGTGTGGAATAATAACGATAATATAATATAGAGTAATGGTTTGTTCTAAGCAGGGTTTGGGAAAGAGGATGGCATTCAACAGTAACAGTAACTGGGTTTTGGACGAAAGACTTTGGGAGAATTATCAGCTCAGGAACTTCCCAACCTTGAGATGGGGCTGGACACAACTCTGTCATTTGAAAAGTCCCTTGTGGTAAAGTTCCTCCCTGTGGTGAATGCAAAACCAGAGCACCAGATCAATGATCGACCCTTGAATAAAGGAAGAAGCCTGTAGAGTCTGTCTGAGCTATGGCACAGTGTGCTGCCACTGTCCTTCCTGACAGATTATTATTTCTGCATGCTGTGAGGTCCTTTCAAACTCTGGCAAAAGATGGCATTTAATCATGCCTTGTGTGGATATTGAACATACTTACAGCTGCACCTGCTCTCCATTTCTGTCCATGGATTTTGTGAGCAACTTTAGGGGACCATCTGGAATGGTGAGCAAGATTTAAGTGTCAGTTCTTCCACCATTGCAAGACTGTCAACTGGACTTGTTCTGGTTATGCTTTCATTCACAGTGACATTTCCCCCCTAGGACATTTCCCATTGTTACAAGCAGATTCTATTTCTTTATCACATCCACAAAAAGCCTTATTGACATAGTCATAACCAGAAATCCCCATTTTTTATGGACAAAGACACATTTGAAGAATATTTTAGAAAAGAGAGCGAATAGATATGTGGAGTTAATGAGGGCTGAATCATAATAAACCTATTGAATTCCCAGAGCTCATGTATAATGTACATGTAACCCAGCAGTGACAAAGAATGAAAATACTGAATGATGAATGAACTCACCGAAATCATACACTTGGCCAGTTGGTTGCATTTCAGGAATTAAGAAAATTGTGTGTTTACTTTACAAACTCAAGTGCTGTGCTTTACAGGGTTAAACAAGGATGTAAAGTTAGGATGTACATGCCGCATGACTGCACACCAGGGCTCATATCCAAAAAAGCTGTTCTCCCCATGGCAAAATGAGTTTTTTCAGTAATTGGAATAGGTAATACTGATCTCCTGAGAGATTGACAGGAACTTTGTTTCTAAGAGATAATAGTCTATCACACTTCTCATTGTTAGTTTGTGGGTGATATGATATGGAAAATGATTTTGCTTTTTAAAATCAATACTCAATCAACAACAAACCTTGAAAGGTGATATATAAACTTTCTTCTTTGTTTTGGATGAGTAGATGCGTCTTTTTTTCTTAAAAATAAATTAATTATAAATAAATTATTAAAATAAATAGGTTCATTTGCAAATAAGAAAGAATGTTATTGCTCAAAGCTAAAACACAAAAGTTTTCTTTCAATCAACTTCCTGTTTGAATTAGAAATACCATGTTTGAGGCATTATCTTTTTTGTGCCAATTAAACTTTGTCTTGAATTATTAAAAAAAAAAAAGTTTATGTCACTGATTACCTCCATCCCTAATTTTTTTATATAATTTCACACTAACTGTTTCACAAACAATTCAATTTACAAATAATTTTACTTCCAACTCTTGAATCTAAAGAGTGGCACCAGTTTCTCTTGTACGTAATGTACATTTTTTTGTGTCCTCTTCAGTTTGTAAAATTTGTTTTACCTATTTTATAGACCTATAGACCTTATAGACAACCTACTTATCATACCTGTTGGCACTCACAATCTATTTTTGAGATGTAAAAGATTCAAATGTTACAATATCTGAGGAACATGCAAAAATAACGATTACATCACTATTTTAGATTTGACACAGTGTCTGAGGTACAGCGATGAACTAGTGCACCCTCGGCTGGGTGCAAATATTGTACATTCTAGGCTCCAAACAAGACAGTAAGTTCAAAGAGTTTCATACTTGCTCAAAATGCTTGTGAAGGTAAAGAAATACAGAGACAGCAGATGAAGGACAGTATTAATTCACATCATTTCTGTTCGTATGTTCACTTTTATGATTACCGTAATAGTCACCATGTTTGCTCTCTTGTTCCTCCTACAGTGACAGTAAAAACTCTGTGCATTCTGGCAAAGTTGTCAATATTTTATTAATCTTTAGTTAAGGCAATCCATTACAAAGCATTTCACAAACCACAGTATGACGACAATATCGTGTCCAACACCTGGTTTGGAAATTATTCAGCATGCAAGTCAGAGACCAATAGAGGTATGTAAACAACCTGGGATAAAACAGGAGTAGTGGCAAGGACAACCCATACAGTATGTGTCTCATAGGATCAGAATGGAAAGAAAGCTGAGATGCATCATGCTAGAATTAGCTGTTATCTCCAAATAACATCTTAAGTAACAAACAAAGCCTGTGACAGATGAAATGACGGCACACTATCAAACCTTCTGCCACTTTGGCACAAACATGCACATTGTCTAAAGAGGTGAAACAACCGAACACAGGCTGGCACCGAGAATCCTTCTTAGGGGGGTTATGTACATAATTAGAGTTCAGTCTTAAAGAGCAGTTCAAAAGAAGAAAAAAAAAACAAAGCCATTTCGGCATGAGAAAATGAAGTACTCAGCTACTGCTGGAAAATGTAATTGATAATCTCATTTCTTGTTTACAATTGCATAAGTGTCAATGTGTTAGTGGTAGTTTTTCCCTGCGGGGTGTCTCGCAGAGGTTACAGGGACGACAAAAGGAAAACAAAGACTCTTATCATTGCGGAGGAACAATGATGAAAGTCCTTTAATTCTTCTACAACTGGTTGTGTCATAAAGATTACATCAAGTATGTTTGAAAAGTGCAGCACCACCACTTCACATTTCTGTTTCTTTGCCTCACGCATATGTTAGCTGTCACACTCAGAATATGAGCTGCATATTGATGAGCTTCAAGCATGCTAAATATACTTTTCCCACACTATGAGAAATTAAGAAAGTCTGACTCATTCTGGAAAAGTAAACTTAAAAACTGTCACTTTATTCATAAATCGAACAAATAAAACAGGAGTATTTCACTTACTTCCTCGTAGACTGAATGGCTTTGTGTTGAGGTACATTTATATTCTGAGTGCTATGCAAATAAACGTAATGGCATTCTTTCAGTTCTGATGGCCCACTGACTTTGGCAGCAGATTAAACTTTCATTTATCTTGTTAGGGAGAAATATAACCAGCCATGAAACTTTTTAAAAACCAAAAAGCCCAATAAGATGCATCTGGATTGAGTTTCCACAAAATCAGACCCTTTCTGCTCCCTGCAATGAGATGCAGCTCACAAAGAGCGTCACAAACACATCTGCTCAAAACATAACAGAGACATATATTATAACAACTTAAGCTAACAGTGTAAACATTGCTTATCAACTGTCATTCAGAGAAACTCCCTCATGGAACACAAAAAAATCCTAAAAAAAAACCCCAAAACCATAATTAATGAAACCCGTGATCGGTTACTTTTTCCTTGAGGTGATGCAAACAGCAACAGTTGTATTGTAAACACATCTTGACTTTGAATATTGTACAGCAAGGCTCGGTGATACCGTCAACTTTCATTACTTCACCAATTGTCAGTGAAGAGCTGTAAGTATAAAATGTACAGAACACTGGTGTGCTGCTGTTGTGGCTGTGATAGTAGTCCTAATCTGGAGGCGGTTTCTCCTCCATTTTCTGCCTGTACCTTGTTAAACACCAAACCTGCTGCTGCAGGCACAATAACACCTGGGGATCAGAATTTGGATATGTCTCAATAGAATAGGCACATTTGGATCAAGATAATGAGTGACTCAAAGAGAATTATGTCTGAAAATAAGGGACCATTATGTAGAGATTATGTGGGGTGAAAAAAATATCTGCACATTCAGAAAAAGAAAAAGCCACAAAGAAATGTGAATGCATCAACAACTGGCAAATATCTTATAGAGAAGTCTTCTTTTGAGGCGTTATCATTTGAATTGAACGTTTTTATGAGTTACAGGCTGTTTAAAACACTCTAATCCAGAAAAATTATATATGTTAATTTAACAGACATATTCAACCCCGATCATTAAAAGCGTAGGACGCTGTTTCAAATGTAAACACAATTGAAAGGGACATACGAAGCAAAAATTGGACATCAAGCCTTTTACTATTAAATTAACATTATCTCATCTTGAATTTGATGGCAGAAGCACATCTCAGCAGAAGGCTAGAAGAGTGTCACCAAAACTAAAAAGCTGGTAGAATGTTTTGGAATAATCTTTTTTAGTTAATTTGTTTAGTCAATAGGCAACAGGTCGGAGAGAAAAAAAAAGGAAATTAGTTTATATGCCAGATCTGGAAAACCACATCTGATACTAAAAGTTACACACAGGTTTTGGGAAAACATAAGACACTTTCTAGATAACAGGTTCGAAATAATAAACCATGTATTGAACTGATTTCAGACTAAACAACTTCATTGTGGAGGGGCCCAGGTGTGGGACTTTTCACCCACTGAACACGAGACATTTAAGGGGTCAGAATTTGAGCGGTCAGAGCGGTCAGAATCAAACAAAAATGGAGCACACTTCTCTCCTGAAGGTGCAGCAACTGCTCTCCTCATTTCACAGATGCTTAAGACGGTCATATCTGCCATCAAATACAGGATTAACTGGTTGTTTTCATGAAAAGTTACTTTGTCTTATTTACATATACTTTTTATTGTTGATATGATTGTGGTTAAAGAGATAATTGTCTTCTGTTTTGGATTACATTTTACAGTCTTTAATTTTTGGGGAGGGGTTTGCAAGTAAACACAACAATGGCTACAGTGGACACATCACACAAGACCCAAACCCATCTGTTCAGTGCTGCACTCAGTATATTAAATAGTAAAAGAAAAAGACTGAAAGTCTTTGTTTCTTCAGCTAATTTGAGATTATTCAAATTTCACTTTGGGAAGCCAGCTAAATAAATGTGTGTAGAAAGAAAAAAGAGGGTCAAGAGTTTAATCTGCAATTCAAAAGTCAAGAGTTCTTTGGAGAAAAAAAAACAACTAAAAATGAATCACAACTACAGCAAGCCAAAGAGCAAGAGGATTAATTAGATGTGGCAGCAACTCTTAAGTATATTTTTCCTTGCTCTATACTAACAGAGAATGTGCGGATGTGATTAAAATCAGACATGTAATCTGACTCTCTTAGTGTAACGCTACTCAAGAGCTTTCAGTTTAATATGAAGATATAGTTAAAACCATGATGAAAACACGATGCACTGGTCTCCATTGTTTTCATTGCTGATCAGCTTATAAAGATTACAACCTTTGTGCTTTTACTTGGACAGTTATTAGTGCATTCTGTTAATAGAAATCTTAGAAACATATTTAAGACATGATGCTGAAAACTCTATATGGTGGTCATTGACAGCTTGTAGCCAAAAATTTCAAAAAGTGAAAATGGTTAATGAACGCTGAATATTTTTTCATTACATGCTTTTATATCTTACAGTTTTATCAAAGTAGAAATGGGGATTGCTTTTCACTTGGCACAAAATATAAGATGGAAAACTACAGGGTATATATGACTTTAATCCCCACCCTTTAAAACCCCTTTAAAGGAATCATTTATTTCTACAATAGATAACCAAATATATTATTTTACACAAGATTTCCTAGTTCAACACACATCAAATCCAAAAGGTATGACAAACATGATACTTACTGCCACATCCTAACATTTCTAAGCCTTCAAATAGACCCTCTCTAGGGGTTTACTTGCTATCCATTACATCACCATTTTGACAGGTTTGACAGCAAAGAACTAAAACCTCCCTGTACACTGGCCTCCCCTCAGCACTCATCCTCAAGCACTGAGACAGAATAACACTCCCTGATCATCAGCAGCTTCTGCAACAACCTCCTGCTCCAAACCACAATGGAGTCTCATCAACTGTTAAATTGGAGTAACATTTATGAGAAGGGCTTTTAGAGGGTCCTCAATCTCCCCTTAAACAACAGTTGTTGGCTCCCATGAATCCGGATGCAGCAGCACCCAAAGCAGACTTCTGTGGGGGAGAGGCTCAGATGGGGTTGGTTTCAGGGAGGTCACAGGCTGAGTAAGCTGGAGGGACAGGGTTGGGTTTAATGGCTCTGTTCTTCATATAGGAGATCAGCTGGTCTGGGATCTCAGCGAGTACATCTTTAGCCAGCCGTGCCATGCTAAGCACATGGTTACCTGTTCGGTCCATGTAGTCTCTGAATGGTACAAACTGTTGTGACATGAGGGGAAAAAAACACATTTAAAAACATTTTCATATAATGACTCATGACTTAATTCTGGCTTTTGGCTCCTGTACATCGGATAAATAAGTACACATTTTCTAATTCCAACAAATGATAAGGCTGCTGATGATGATAATTTGCAGTAATTATTAGAAATATTTTTCATTGAACTTTTGCCTTTTGTTCAATTGCTTATATTTCCCCATCTTATTTTGGCTGACTGCCAGGGCACTAATTCATAATTCACATCTACCTGACTATCCATTTTTTTCAGGGATTACATACTCTTATGTAATACTTTTCCAGACCTTTCATGAGGTTTTTACACAATATTAAAATATGGCCTTAAAATTCTAGCTTCATTTTACTCCGTATAATTTTCGCTTTGTATTATGTTCATTTTTATGGAAACGGCAATTAATTAGCAACAAGGAGGAACAACAATGTGTATAATGCTGAATCACTTATTTTAATGTTCTCTTACTTGGTGTTCTATTGTTCACGAATAGGAACTGAAGCAGAGTTGACTCTCAATGAGCAGCCAAATTAGTCCAATCATTGTTTGGCACTTCTACCACGTAAAATACTCTATAGTTACAGTAACCAAATCACTGACATGTAGGTTAGATTTTTTTTTAAAAGGTGAAGCGTAGAAGGAAAATATATGCAAAAGCTGCAAAGCTGGATCATCACCCATAATGCAAAAAATAAAAAAAACAAATCTGTTCAAAGCTGAAGAGCGTTTATTTGTCATCAATGAGGATTATGTCTGTTGTTTTAGTCTTAAGAACAAAGAAGAGGGAAGAAAAGAAAAGTTTTTTTTCTAACTTCTTTTGGTTCAGGAACATTAGCCGTATAAATTTCAAAGGAAATCTAGGCCTCTGCAGTAAGACTTGAGCAAAGCTGACATTTTGGAATGAGGACATACGGCTGTTCTGTGTAGATTCTGTGTCATCTAGATGAGGTGTGAAAGAACAGAAATTCTGCTAAAAATAGTAAGGCTTCATATTCTTTAAACATATTAGATGAGTGGCCTGATCATGTGCAGTGTATTTTGAGATTTCATGTGAAGGCATGGAGACTGATTGGGCATAGTTGATAACATTTTTGTGTGCCATTGGGAAATATGTGATATCACATTAGAAGTGACTCACCTGTACAATGTCTCTCTCTGCCAGCTTTCCCCGTGAGGAGATTCTGACATCATCACCATCAAGCTCAACCATAGCTGCAGAGAAAAATGATTTATAGATCAATAATCTCAAGTTTGTCTCAATATCCAAATAATACACATAACATTTTATCAGTGCATTGAGTAATCTAGAAATATATTAATAATGTCATTGAATGAGACTCAGGAGACCCAGTCTGAACAGATTGGTTTCAACATCTTTTTTCAGTCAACCTCACCGTCAAACTCTGCTTGGCCAACTCCAACAATGATGATCGACATGGGAAGTTTAGCTGCCTGCCATGAATAGAAATAAGCAACCATTAAAGGATGGAGCTGCTGCATTTACAAATTCTAATGCAAATATAGTTTAAAATACAAAGATGCAATATTTTTTAAAAAGTTTTATAATCATAATTATTTAAAAAAGTAAAAATATGACATTTATACATAGCACAAGCTTCTTGACTATTTCACATCACATCATGCTCCAAAGTTTACATTGTCCAGTGGAGGGGGGGAAAAAACACCATACATCTTACAGTTCAGGCATTTAAAGGCAACCCAAAAGCCTCAATATAACTGAATATTTAACAAACATTGGACTCATTTTGCAGGTTGTGCTGACAATGCAGTATGCACAATTTAAAACTGGAGAGTAGAACACAAACAGGTATTTTACAGTCAAAACGTGCCAAATTCATTCCAGCAGTGCTCATTATGCCTGCCAGTGTCTGCATGGCAAATTATAACAGTTTAGATCTGGTGCTGATTCTTGCCTGCTGGTGCACAAGATATGATTTTATATCAACCATCTATGATTGCTTTGGCAGAACTAAAGAGGAGAAAATCTGCGGTGACTGAGATAAGGCAACACCAACAAATGGCAGGAAAGAAAAAATGGTCTAAGGAAAGCTGTAAATCTCCCAAATGAGGAAAGCGATCAACAGCTAGGACAAACTGTTTGCCTTCAGTATCAGTCCTAAGATTCCATTAAAAGGATTTGTGAATTGACTCTCACTGTCAGAATGAGGAGACATGAGTTTCACAGGGCACCTTTAAAGTACATCATAGAACACAAGCTCCTATATTTTATAGAAATCCTACTCACAGCACTCAGCCTTATATTACTAATTCATGACGTTTACATATAGTGAAGTTTCACATACTTAGCATCAAAACACAGAGACTCCATAACCAGCCTCCCATAAACTCCAAGCATCCTGAGGTTTGATGGGGAAAGTTCATTGTGAAGATGGTACTGTGAAATGGATGGATTTAGATCACAGAACTCATGTGCAGAATGTGAAAGCTCTGGCATCAATGAATGATGTCTGCTTGTGGTAAAGAAGAATTTCCAGAGCAAAAGTGGGTCAGCTTCCTGGAAAAACCTCCCTGGGGTAGAAGCTGTCACAGATAGGAGTAAATAGACTAAGGAGGACCATATCCTTCATGGTCAATATTACTCCCTTCATCTTTTTTTGCTATTTTATCTTTTGCTCCACTTGACTCTTTTCTTTAACCTTTCACTTCAGCAAAAAAATAAAAAAGTATGTTCAATTTACCCCTTTTCCGTCACCCAGATCCCACAAGCAAATACAGTACCCATAAACGGCAGACAAGATGCTACATTCAGATGTGAATTATTCAGACTACACAGTTCATTACTTTGCCTATACCGTATAGTCACTCAGGGGACCAGCCTCCATCAGTCTGACTGAACTCCTTCTTCTTTGTTCACTGTTCATACTACAGTGACACACTGAGAACACTAGCTTAGGTAATAAACTCACTATTCATCATTAATGAACCAGGGAAACATTTCATATGCTTTGCTTGGAAGGATGACCCATCCTGGCAATACCTTGCCTCTCATCCAATGGAAACTGGGATGACTACAGCCTCCAATGACTGAGAATAGCATTAAATGCATATTGATAACAAGTGACTTTTTATGCACTCAGAATAATAAATTTCAATAGAGAACACAATGTTGTGTAATACATTTTTTAAAAGTTTTTTTTTGTATTCTTTGCTCAATATGAGTGGATTTTAATTAACATAATATCCTCCAACAAACACATTTTACCTAAATTTTAAAAATCCTGCCATGCATTAACAGATATTTACTGCTTCCAGTAGCAGAAATATGTTGTTGATATGCCCACTGTGAGAAAATATGCTAAACATAATTTCCCCCAAAGTTCGATGTTTCATTGTACAAATTGTCCACAGAGGAAAAACCCAAGTTTGGGTCCAGTGTGAAAACTTGACACAAATGCCAAATTCTTTCATGCACAATGTATCCAGACTTATTCCCAAGAATAATTTTTCCAACATGAGTTGAAACTATTAATAGCTGTCTTTCCGTGCAGGGACATAAAGAGAGGAAAAAACAACCACACATGCGAAGTCATCTTAGTCAATTTATTCACTAAAACTAAAAGAAGATGTTTGTGTGACAAACTAAAAATCCAACTGCACATTTTTGTGCATGTCATTTTTTAAAATGGAAGCATATTAGATGTACAATTTATGATTCATAATACATTTACCCATTTGACTATCTTTGGTAGTTTTCTCTTTGGATTTAAGTAACATCTGGCCATAAGATAGGAGTTTTGAGTATAGTAAATTCCTAAACAATGAATACATTTACAGGTTTGATAAAGAATTTGTTAGAAAGAAAAAAGAATAACTCAAATTTACGAAAAGTGTACATGCAGAGATGTAATGAAAAGATTCACTTTAAGATGTTAACGTTTTAACCACCGTCCTGTCCAGACAGCAAACAGAAAACTGCAGGCATGATCTAATGAAACAAATTAATTTATGGCTTGGACCAGTCTATATATCTATCTCTCTATGTGTATTTATATATCAATATATATACATACACACATAGATCTCTAAAGGTAGTGCAGCAGAAAGCCAAAATGCAGAGATTTTTCACATGACTCCTGTTGACAGTGTACTTTACAGAGCAAAGGCTGAATGCAAAGTGAAGCAGGACATCCAAGCTTTTGCTTTATAAGCGGGGAAGTGGGAAGCTTGGCTCCAATTGTTGAAGGTTCAGGCTGTGCAGAGAGCAGAGCAGCAGACAAGATCTTAAAAGGAAGGTGTGGCTGTTCGAATGGTTTGATTAACAGTCGCAAATTCCCTTTAAACCCAGTCTGCTGGGGGTCAGAGCACTGCGTTGCTGTGAGGGTGTACCTGGTCGATGATGTCTCTCCAGAGTGGTCATGTTACCACTGTACACGCATTACAAGAATTGCAGTGTTATGACACACTAATTACAGCATGCAGAGTGTGCAACAAACCACAAATGTTCAACAAAAAGGGGTCAGTGTCTTTGCGGTGAACCTGTAGACAACAGAGATTATCCAAGCAGAGCCAAACTGTTCCCCGAAGTTCTTAGAAACTGGACAGAGCATCAAAGCACATGAGAGTGAAACCATTGGAGCTAAAAGCATCCCACAAATCTGGTACCACTACTTGGCTATGGAACCTTCAAAGCAACAGCTAGGATTGAAGCCACACTTACATTCACTATGGCTTCCTTGGTCTGAGCCATGTCTGATATTACTCCATCAGTGATGATAAGCAGGACAAAGTATTGGGATCCATCCTGGACGGCTGCTGCATACCTGCATAGAATGAACAGTTGGAACAGTTGAATATTGAGAAAAGCTGCATGTTCTTGGCCCTGCTCTAAACTCTGTGGCTGACAGAAAAGTGACCACAATGTGGGAGATATGTGCCAAAAATAGTGTGATACATAAAAGCTTAATGTAGGCATGTAAAGAAGTGAAATAGGCTGTATAGTTCTTTACATCTCAGATGTCTATCAAGACGCTATTACTAACCCATCAGAGATGCATCAGTGAGTGGCATAGTTTCAGCTGCCCATCACTTTCTGAACTATGAATAATTTATCAAACTGTTTATGCAAGTGCAGTAGTCTTATTCTTTCAGCACATTATTGATTGCCTCACACTCATCCGAGCAGATATGTTAGATGAGCCAGAAAAGCAAAAAAAACAAAGCTGATCATTGCAAAAGCCAAGGACAGGTCAGAGATGAGCCCTCACTCTCATCCCCAGTTTGATCAATTTGACAGCGAAATGCTGACATTTTGATCAAAGGGTGAACCCATCAGCGACAGGAGCGAGAGCAATGAATGGAGTTCTAAAATTAAAGATGCCTTTTTACGCGTCAGCTCCCTTACAACAATAAAGACCTGACTGCAAATGGTTGGGGAGGTTATCAGAGTAGAAAATGTGGCACAAAATTAATGGTGTTTAACAAATTTCCACAAAGAGCACAAAATGAGCAAATGTGAAATCATCAAGTAATTATCACCCTGTTGTACATTTAGTAAACACTATCAGTCCCCCATTATGTCAGACATTAACATCATGCATTTGTCAAAATTTAGCCTTGATGCAAAAACAGACCCACTTATGTATAAACTTCAAAAGGTATTAATTTAATCAATTTTGTGGACACTTTTGTCAAAAGAGTGTTTGGTTTAATGTCTACGCATTTTTCTATCAGCATTTTGATAGAAAAAAGGCAGCCATGTTGAGTTTGTTCACTTCCCCTTAAGAGCTACAGCTAGTATCTTTAAAAAGGAACCGCATGCTCTATAAGGCAGTTATTGTTAAAGTCTGTGTATATATGGATGTCTGTGTCTTTCTTGTTAAAAATAAAAAAAATAAGTTGGCCCCTGAATCAGGAAATGTCTCTTACAGTCAGTAACAATTCATTTTTATTGATACAATCGTCACAACACCTCTTTGAGCAGAGACTGCACAATCTTAACTTAAGGAAAGGTTTAAAGTGTTCAAACTGAGACCATCCACAATCATAATGTAATATTTATTTAACATTAACACCCTCTGAGACTTTCATCTATGACTTCTACTTGAAATGAAAAAAGGCCACTAGAGTTTTTGCTCTGGTAGTTTTGTTCTCAATAATGATATCAAATTATATTCATTTGATAGCCTAACTATGCTTTTATAGTCTTTCTAAAAACCCAACCTTCATAGTTAATTACTTAGCAGTGATTTAAGGTCTATGGCTGGATGTTTTCTATTTAAATATGTCCACCCAGTTCATATTTCTAAAAGTTTTCTATTTCTATTTCTATCAACTCTAAAAATGAATTAAAAGGGGAAAAAAAGATATTGATACAAAAAATCGTTCAGTTCCCAATATCAGACTGACCATTCAGTACACAGGTCCTAACCTTTTCATTACACAAATCACCTCAGCTGCATGTTCAATGTGCAGTTTGCAGATACAATCTTTACATTCACTTACAGAGCCATGACATTTGCACACAAGTGGTTCCCATTCATGGAGAGGCTCTCTAACTGAATGGTGGGTCTGTCTAACTGAATAGTGGGTCATGTAGTATCATCTTAAACTATTTCCTCTGTGAGTCACAGCAGCTCATATTCCCATTTCCCTCCCATTTTATATAGAAATAAATCATACTGCCTTTAAAGTGTCTGACTGCGCATATGCCTGTCTGCCTTTTTTTTCTCATCTGATTGTCTGTTTTTCCCACATTGGCACGGCTTAGTCTCAGAGACACTACAGCTCACTGACTAATACCACTGATTTATGATGTTGCCTGTTAAGGTTTATTTACAGACTGACCTCCAGAGAAAATGTGTCATTGCTCAGATATGTTCACCCAGACAGACACATGTGTTCATACCTTGCCACATGATTGACGACGGGAGCGAAATTGGTGGGTCCGTAAAGCTGAACTGTCTTAAGGCTTTGATGGTAAGCTTCAAGAATCCCCTCCATGCCATTACAGTATGGGTTCTCAATGTTGCCATTCTAAAAACAGTCAAAAAGAAAAAACAAATGCATTATTGGTTAAGAAAACACCCATAAATATGTAGTCAGACCTTAGCCTGACAGTTAATCTTTCAACAGTTATCAAGATTCCTTCTGTCATTCCATGAGACAGCAGCAGTGAACATAAGTCAAGAAAATATTGATACCATCTCACTTACACATTGTAATTTTTTACATTTTCAAAATAATGTTTTTAGATCAATTCTCCCACTCCCTTCTTAAAAAGCAAAAATGTTTTTAGCTTTGCAAATGTCATTAACTGGTTAATTTTTTGGCTGCACTTATAACCTTAAATTCCCATGAAAATAATACATATTGGGATGTTTGGAAATAACTCAGCAGAGCATCTTATGTTTATTTGAGTTTGTGTAGTTGTTTCAATTACAAAAACTCAAAACCTGTTTTAGGTCACTTGATAGACACATGATTTTCTGTAAAGGATCTGGCCATATTACACAGGGTGATTTCCTCAACTGTTTTTATGTGACACCAATTTTGTTTTTGCTGTGTTATGGAGAGTGCTTTTACACAAGCGCTAATCAAGGATGAGACTGCTCTTCTCAGTTCAGCTTCCTCTAGACCTTGTTGATTCACACTATCCAATTTTACAAAGAGCAAGTTTGTGCCAACTCCACTCATCAGCTCCCTCACAAAAGGAACAAAATCAGGATGAACCAAGTAACAATTTACTATATTGCTTGAATCTATTATTTTTTCAAGCAAAATAGATTTTAATGATAGCATAGAAGCGCAGAAATAATACAGGAAAAAATACAAAACAAAAACTCAGGCTAACAGGCACTGATTCAGTTTCTTCTATTTCAACGACACAAACAAAAGGATGCAGCAGCTTCCTCTGTCTAAAAAAAATTGTTTACGATTAAAAAAAAAACGGAACTCTTCTTAAAATGCTAACTTTCTTGGCGACTATGAACATCAAACAATCAATATTCTACCAAGGAATGTACATTTCCTTTTAAGCAAACGGATGCAACTAGCATATGAAAGAATGAGGCCTCAATTATATGGTGCAATGAACCTTAATTTATTCATTCTAATGAAAACATGGAGTGATGCAGACGTTACCCAGTAGAAACACTCCTCATTAGATTGTACTTTGCAGCCGCCAGCGCACATTAGCTGGCTGAGAGAAGCTAAATTGATTTAAGAATCTTTCAGCCTTACAGAACCTAATTTGCACTATAAAGGGTAAACAGAAGTCTCTCTGAATTATGCATGTTGGAGGTGTAGCTGCATTTATGTTAAAAGGCTCGCATTCATATTGCACATGAACATATGCTTACCCAGACTTGCCTTCACAAAACTTACCTCCTGTGAGAGCCTTAATCCTTTTTTACTTGGATACACATGAACCTTTCCCAAATTTTGCTTCTGACTGACAATCATTGTGTTGAAAATAATCAAATTGTTTACATACCAGTGGAAACTCATGGGATACTCTCCCATCAGGGGGCAGCTTAGCACCAAATCCAAGGGCTGGAAACATCTTATCACTGTCATAGTCCTGAATGATTTCTCCAACAGCCTTTAGGGCCATCGCATAGGCATTCATCTGATAAGGGTTCATGTAGTGTAGTGAAGTTGACTGGGATGGATTTCCTTTGGAAACAAGGAAATTCAGAATGAGGGGTGAAAACTGACACACAGAATCAGAATCAGAGAACAAACTGGTGCTTAAGCTAATGTATTGATTTAGAGATGGGGTTTAAAGTAGGTATCTGCATTATTTGGAACATTGGGATGGAGCAGTCTTAAGAAAAGATCATGTTAGCTGTGAATCCCATTTTTCTGAATTTCTAAAATATGGTAAACATGGATTCAGATGTCCTAAAACATCACAGAGACAAAACAGATGAGACGATATTCAGCACAGATGTCAAACTTATCTAATTGGATCAGTACTGTGATCATTTGAACTTGGAGAGCCATGAACAGGATGTTTGCGAATTGCTAATCGGCCAACTGTATGAAATATGGATCCTTTCTATATTAGTCTCATGCCAAATCGAAGGACGCCAAACATATAATGGGAATTAACTATGCTATATCCTCTAAACTTTGGCCTAATTTAATTTAACAAGGCACTTTAGCTGAGATGAGGTGTCTGTGAGATGTGGCTCAAAGATACTTAAATCAAGACTCACAATAAACTAAGGCAAACATATGTGGTGTTCATAAATAAAATAAAATAAGAAACTCTGATGCAAGATAAAAGTAGCACAAGAGCTGGGTGGCTGTGTGTGTTTCTGTTAAAGTTAGGGGACGTTATAAAAAGAGGTCAGACGTGCATATTTATGTAACACACTGCAGGAAATAGCATATTTCTTTGCTCCACTAGATTCTGGTTATTACTCTGGCTTAGTCTGACCAAGATTAAATGTACCTTATTGACTATGTGGACACTTATGAGAAAAAAAAACTATACAATTGAACACTTAGAAAAATAAAAAAGCCTGGCCCCTCTTCAATCGATAGAAAATGACTGTGTTGTACATCCGATGTCAAATGAGAGCACAGCAAGGTAACAGCAGTCGAAATACTCACCATTTGATGCAGTGAAATCAATGGCCACAGTGAAGTGAATCTGAGTTCTGAAATAGATGATGAGGGAAAATATTAACCAAAGAGAAACAGGAACAATCAAAGCCGAAGCTTCATGTGTTTGCTGTTGTATGTCTCACATGAGAAGACGAGTAGCGAAAAAATGCCCCATCTGTGTTCATTATTCACATTTATGATCTGCTTTCACATCTGCTTATTCACAGTCACAGACAATTATATGGCAAAACACAAAAATAAACTGATTCTTACTATCGGTTACTTTCAAAATGAGACGTGTATGTGTTGTGGGCATGCCAGAATTTCTGGCTTACTTGGAACAAAATAGGTGATTACTCTTGCAAATACAGTAATCAGTATTTTAATGATCTAAAGCTGTTCAGAAAGAGAAGAAAAAACTATAGCCAGCTGCAGACCAAACCAGAAAAGAAAAAAGAGAGAAAATGAAAAGATATAGAGATTACAGGTTGTTTCATTGTAGCTGCTCTCCAAAGCTGTGAGGAGCCGCAGCCGATTTTATTTGAACATTTTCTGCTAATTATGCTGTGCATTTTTATAGCACATGCATACAGAGACAGAGAGGAGGTAGAAGATAGCAGTTTGACATATTGGCTGTTTATATAGCTTTTACACCCAAATGCTTTCTTTGGCTAGTGGATACAGTCTTTATCAAAATATGGCAAACAAAAACAAAATAAGAAGAAACAAGTGCACACGCACCCATTTTGTGGCTCTTTGACATGAATGTATGAAACGTATGGGATGTATGGGATTGTATATGTTTGCTTCCTTATAATATCAGATATATGATAAGACTTGACCATGAGAACATCAGAGCTGTAAGACAAATATACCACATGTTCCACCTATGCTAATAAGTTACAATTGATACAAACTTGTAGCTATGATGGCCGACATAAAATACCCCATTTCTCTTTGTCTTCATTAAAGGGGTCTTTTTCGTGTGATGAATAAGAAATGTAAGGTCTTTTATATATTCTGCAGTGCTAAAAAAAAAAGCCTTACACACTCCCAAAAATCCAGTGTAAAAATTTTGACTGATCAACATTATGATCATCAAAACCTAAAAAAGAATTAGAGCATAGCTCAAAACCTAGATTTGGTGGATTTGCATGTATCCCAAAAAAGAGAAATGAAGAGTATAGGAAAGGAGCTTAGATCAAAGTGTGTGCCCTTTCATTGTGATTTACACTGATTGCCTCCTCTTGTTCCACCTTCATTCAGATATTCACACAGGCACAGCATCAGAGATAATAGCGGCTTCCTCCAGCAGAGACGGACCTCAGCTCATTAATCAGCATTGAGCTGGACCACTCAGCTGACAAAAGGAGACTTTTACGTTGGCATGCTACCTCGATTTGAAACCTTCTGACTAAAAAGACTGCCAGTCAACAAACAAAACACTCACTGCTGAAAGGTTCACCCTTAGATCACGTCAACTACAGAAATGAGCTGTTAATGTCTATGATTTTATTTATTTGTTAATGGAAGATTCATCAAGGATGCTTTCCCCTATTAAAATGTTATACATTAGCTCTGATGTACAGAATAAATCTGAAACAATATCCCCCTGGCCTCAAATAATGGACTTGTGTCTGTTCTTGTCCTAAAATGTATTAGTGCTGCATTTGAGATAAATAACACAAAATCTTTTCACTGAGGTTTGAACATGTTATTTGGGTTTTTGGAACCGTGCTGGGGGAAATTACACAAAAATGTATATATCTATACAGATAAAACACAACTGTCCCATACTTGAGAGTGAAAAAGCTGCAGAGAAAGTTCTGGTGGAAAATGCAGAGATCATACTTCTCCAGTATTACTTTCTCTTCAGTGGTTATCTCTGATTTCCAGAACTGAATTTAAAATCTTTTTCCTCACATATAAATCTCTTAAGGGCCCAGCTCTTTCATATATTAAAGATTTCAAAGTTCCACATTTTCCCTATAGAGCACTTTTCTCTAAGAGTGCACACTTGTGGTTTTGTGAGTTTTAAAAAGCAAGATGAGAAGCAAGTTATCAGACTCTTCTCTTCTGGAACCAGCTCCCATTTTGGGTTCAGTGCATATATTTTCTCTCTACTTTTAATATCATAAAACTTTTAAGTTGCTCTTGGCTCAGGTGACAACTAAACTATCCCATTGTGCTTCTAAAAGGCTCTGTACTGTGCAACTCCAATTTACTATCTTACATCTCAGTTTTCCTTCATTTTAAATGCATCATTACATTTCGTTACATTTTGTTATATGCATATGCATCCACCACTCTATTTTTAGCAATTAAGTGCAAACCACAATATAGTAACATTTAAACAATAATGTCATTAAACAAGCATGTACAAATCTATCAGTGTTTTTTTAAAAGCATCTTTGGGTCTTTGCCACAGTTTCCTCCCTCTGTTTAAGGGTCTGTCAGTGTTTTATTTTATGAAATCACATGAGATGTCAGGATCGGTGATTCTGGCTGAATATTCTGACACCGATCACGTTTTACTCCACCTTTAAAGGTGCCAAGTCAGTGCTGTATGACAGTGTTCAGGTTTTTCTCCACCTACCCAGCGATAGTTGTGATTTGTTAAAGAGCTGTACAAATTACCTTGAGACGGGGGGAAAAAAGTCAATATGGAATAATAACGACTGATGATGCAGTATTGTTTGCCTTGTATATTCATTTGCAAACAACAAGGGATTCATCTGCAGATGCTATTTTAATCCTTGTTATGCTCAAATCTATAGCCTTTGAGAGAGGGTAATTTCTCTCTCATTTTCCTTTCCTCTACTTCTTTGAGTGGTGTATAGCTCAAAGGACAAATTAACGTGTCATTACCTCCTGGAACTGGCCAGGAGGAAATGCATCTTTCATCACTCTCAAAGGGTCTCTTACAGTCAGATCTATGTTTTGTTCTCAGCTAAAATAACAGCCTTATAAACAGCCTGTACCCTTACTGCAATACTGTAATTGTTTTTTTAAAAATCTACATATGTTTAAGTGTCTTGTTTAACTCTATAATGTCATATTTATCCTATTTTATACATACAGTCTCTGAAATGCATTGCATCTGAGACCATCCATCCATCCATTTTCTGAACTGCTTATTCCCAAATGGGGTCACGGGGGGACTGGAGCGTATCCCAGTAGTCAGTGGGCGAGAGGCGGGGTACACCCTGGACGGTCTGTCAGTCCATCGCAGAGACACACAGAGACACACAAAGACGAACAACCACTCCCGCTCACTCCTAAGAGCAATTTGGAATGTCCAGTTAACCTAACATGCAGGTTTTTGGACAGTGAGAGGAAGCCGGAGAACCCAGAGAGAACCAACGCAGATACTGGGAGAACATGCACACTCCACACAGAAAGGTCCTTGTTCCCCTGGGGACTTGAACCCAGAACCCTATTGGCTCTTGTGAGGCGATGGTGCTAACCATCACACCAACATGCTGCCACATCTGAGACCTTTTGCATCATTTAATGGTAAAGACTGCAAGACATTTTGACTTATCCCACGCTATAAATTCTGAGTGTTCAAAACTCAGCTATGTGTAAAAGATATGGATCTTGATCCAAAACCAAAATCAAAGTACCTAAGCTTTCTTGATCCTTGACATCCTGAGTATATATAAAAAAGTATATATAGGCCTATATAATCTCTGTAAACAGTTATTTAGCACGGAATTTAGCATGAAATGGATCAGGCAAGAATATCAACAATTTGGGTGCCAAATTTCTGCTCAACTAACAATGAAAAGAATATTCGAGGAGTGTGAAATTCTTCTCTATCCTACCCTATCTCTGTTTTCCCAAAGCTGAGCAAAATCATGACACAGAGACAAACAAACATAACTGAAATACTTGGCAGAAGAATGAAGTTAATGTCACAGCCGAGTAAAACCTCCATGTCTGAAAAAATTACTTGATATGAAGGAAGAAAAAATAAATTGTGTGACCCTGTTAAAACCGTCACTTTGCAGGCAGACAACAAAGATAACCTGTATCTAATGATTAAAAATAGATACATGTTAAATCATTAATGTTTTCTTTTGGAAAAAAAACAGCATATTGTGGGATAAAACAATCAAACTTTAATATGATCTCAAACAATAAAGCCATTACATGACAAAATCTTATGGCAGGTTTTATTTTAAAAGAACATAAATCTTGAATTATCTATATGAATCGTAGCAGTGTATGCCTTTGGGAGTTGAATAGCTTATGTATATCCTTATTGGGTATATCTCTGCACAAATTGAAAGCTAATGAGAATTATTAAAAAAGAAATTCTTTACTTTGAAACTCTACATTGTGTAATGTTGGCCCCTTCATTTATAAAATTATTTTAAATACTTTGTGTAAGCCCCACCTCTTAGAGAAAAAGCAGTCAGGCAAACATTCGCGAAACAAGGGAAATCAATAGCACAGATCTAAAATATCAAAGTTGCACCTCAGAGCAGTTTTATACAGCTCACTGCTCACGCTGCCTTTTATATCCTTCATAGTCTGTCGGAATGATGGTGTTACCGGGCATTCATGTGCTTATCTTTTTCAATTTGATTTGATTTATATTTTTAGGGGCTACAGAAATAAAATCTTTCACCCAACAAGATGATAAATTAAATCTAAAAGTAATCTAGATTTTGTCACCATATACATGAAATCAAGATTAAGAAAAGCATCCTATCTCCATTTTTTATTTTTAAGCAAACTGTTTTTATGCAGGAAAGTGACAAATGGATTAAATTACATGGCATTTTTCAAATGTGGTAAAGATTTTTACACCACAAATTGCATTCATGTAGACATTTGTATGAAAGCACACATTGCTTTCAGCCTACTCTGTGCTTTTTCTGTAACATGCACACACTAGAGGAAAGGTGAGGCTCAGTATTACTGAACCTCACCTACTGATTCTTTACCACATGTGCCACAGTTTGTGGAACTCTTGAAGAGGCAACATCACTTAAATAATATCTATGATGTGATTGTTGCTGAATGAATTTGGTCATTTAGTTTGAGGGAAACCTAATAGTTCAGTACATTTGTCAGTGGCTCATTTGAATTTTTCAGATATCATTAACTACCAGAGGTGTAATTAAAAAAATCTCCAACTAAAATCAGCTAATTCAGCTGCATGTTCCACTTAGACTCTCTTACTTCTCCTCTCCTTTACGCTTTCTACAGTGTCTGTGGACAAACTGAGTCAAACATTGAAGGCATAGAGAATGTGTACATACTATATGTGGCAACAGTATGTACTGTATGTGTGTTGGTTTGTGTTAGCTGGAGAGAGACATGGAGGACAGATCTGGGACACAACCAAAACAGCTGAAATGTGAAATCAGGGCAGCTGCTGATCCACTGAGACACATTCCCACATGTGACAGGTTGCCCGCCCTTAATTAAGCTCTCAGATCTTCTTCATATTTCATCATAATCATTCATATTCATTTGCACAGAAGTTTTGGCTGATGACGCCATTATCTCGTTTGAAGCCTCACTTCGTTCATGTGTGACGAATTCAAGGCCACTCATAAATATATTCATTCAAACTGAAGAAAATGTGTAAGGGTGCTTGTGTTCTCCTGAGCAGGAGAAGAGTCTGGAAACGGGAAGAATCAGTGGACCAAATGGTTTCATCTAAAAAGACTGTATCTGAGAGTACTCTTTCTCTGTCTAATTTCTCATGTATTAATGTCAGTGGAGAGAGCATTGAACCTAACAGTCATTCATGTCCCCTGTACTGAAACTGGTAGTTGTAAATTAAAGAAAAAGCCACCAAAACATCAAGAAGTAGAAAATCAAATTGATCAAGGCAGGGGCTGATGATTATATCGTCTGGATGAACTACATATAAACAATAAGCACTTGTGCTATGGAAAAAAACAAAAAAATGTGGTAATGTTTTCACTTCACAGGAAGCTCAACACTCCTTGGAGATCAACAAAGGACCACAAAGCTCTTGACCCCTTTACTCAGACGATGACTACATAAGAGGAGCATGCAGAGTTCATGTTGTGTTTGATAAGCATGGCAAATTGCGATGACAGTGGCCTATTGAGTGTTTAGAGTTAAAACTTATGATTACAAAGACTGGAAAAATCCTAATAGTAAGGAAAATTTCGTGTAATCATTATTATAAATAAGTTTTTTGTCAGAACTACTCACAGAATCATATTTCTTTCCATTTTTTATTCAGTAACAAAAAGTTAAACGTATATTTGAAGGATAGTTGAGTTCAATAAATGTTTCCCCTTAAAAAAAACTATCTCAAAGGTAATTAAAATATTGGGTACACAAGGGGATCATTGAACTTACCCCCCTTTGATGTAATCCAGGAAGGTGTGCTCAGATTCCACACTGAATGACAACAGGGACACCTGGGGGGAAGAAAATGCCCAAACAGATGAACTCAAGCTTGGTAATTTAATTAAACAACAGCTACAATCTACAGATTAACACTGACCTTGGAGCTAGCCACCCACAAAATGACTTATTCACACAGGATCCCCATGTAGCCCATTAGTTTTACGATCACTGAACATTAACGTGGCTGCTTACTGACGGATGATCAACATGATGGACCACTAATCTCAGTTTTCAGTTACCAAGCTGCAGCATTCAACAAGAGCATTAACAAAGCTGTGGCTCACTTATAAACATCAATCATAGATTTATTAAAAGGGCACGACCAATATTCCTTTAATGCATTTTTACAGACTTTGATTCTCAACCACTTGAGGTCATTCGAAGTCAAGTGAATGTTTTCCCCACCACTTAGATTTACTCTCTGATCGTGACTGTCACGCCGAGAGTGGAAAAAGAACATTAAACAGAGCAGAACTGCCTTGTTCAATCCACTTAGTGGAAACTTTCTAATGAATACAAAAGCAAAGGGGAAGGAGTGTGAGTGCACCTGGAGATTTGCTTTTATCTTAGATCTCACACTCACCGTCCCAGAGTTGATGTATCTCTTTTTCTTTAGTTTCTTCTTAGCATTCACCACCTGGTATGTGGACAGATAAAGATAATGACAATGTTAACTTGCAGCACAATTATTTGTATTCACCTTTGGGCAAGTAATAAAGGCATCTTTGTCCTCTTATTCCGTGTCTGTAAGGATAATGGAGCATAGGGAATGAATCCAATAACTGCAGTAGGTGAGAGGGAGACAGCATTGATCATGCCTCGCAGCAAGTCACAGATTATTCAGGAGGATTTTTATAAGCATCTACTCTGTATCCTACATACACACCACCTCGCTTTGAGAGGCTTTTCACTGATAAATAAAATCATGTCTACATGCTGAATGAATTAAGTTGAATGGGATTCCGCAGGCATACAGTAGTGTGTGATGTTGGCATACAAAAAAATTGGAGATAAGCCAATAAGCTGAATGATTATAGCATGGTCAGACATCTCTGCTGCCCAAACATAAAGGATCAGCCAGGAGGAACCTGTGCCGTATACTAAAGTTAGTCACCCTACATCTTTTCTCTTCCCTCTCTTCTACTCTTCCATTCTGCCTCTGCCATTTATAAAGCTACTCATGCACTTCTCTTACAAAGACGATGCCTCACAGCACTGCATCCATTAGCCACCACTCTGAGTTCACGTTATGTTACAGAAACATATTTTACCATCACGACTACGTCTGTTATGAGTCTGTCATCATCACTTGCAGAGCTAACATTAGTAAGCTCCTGGAGCGTCCGGTAAAAGCTTAACATTGCAGCCTGTCATCCATTCAACTTTTTTATTTGTCAGTACTGAAAAATACATGTTTTTGTCTCTTATGGAGAGGAGTCATATTCACTGACCTACTGAAGAGGGTGACCCTTATGTTAAATAGTGCCATTTCTTAAGAGGTGATGGAATTTTTTTTGGCCATTTCAGCAGTTTGGTCGGGCCCTTCTACATTTCAGTCGCTCTTTCTGTCTCCCCTCTGTCAAATAAACCCATTGCATTATTTCTTTTCCCTTTCAAACTATCTAACCTTTTCCTGGATGCTGTTTTCACCTCTTCAACGGTCAGATTCTTAATGATAGGGAAGTTTTATCTCAGATAGTAATAGTTCAGCCTTAACGAAGAAGACCTAAAAAGTCTCCTGCCTTTCAACAAGACCTTGTTGACCCACCGAGCAAGTTGTTTTCTCTGAATGGTAACCAGAGATGGGTTCAAGTTTTTTTTTATTGGTTCAGAGCAGAATAATTGCAACGCCTGTCCATTTGGTGATGTGTTTCAGTGACAATTATCTTGTTGTGCTTCCTTTGCTATGAGAACTGGATAAATGCAGAAAAACACTCTGCAGAATTAAAGGATTCATAATTTCTTCAGAGCAGATAAAAATAGGTCAGATTTGCATCTTGTCCTGAATTCTACTTTTAGGCAGCAAAAAACAAAGGGAAAATGTGAAAAAGCTCTGCACAACAGTCTCATTGAAAAGTGCAGCAACACCCATGACTGACATAAAGATCCCCTGCGCTCTGCCAAAAAAAAGGGAGGCTTTTATCTTCACTCACCTCATACACGTTTAACTGGCTGGCACTCCGGCAAAGATCTTTGTAACTTGTGATGAATTCACCAATAAAATCATGGCTGTTGAAGGAAGACATAGGATTACATCACAGTTCATTCAGATACATCAAATCAGAACAGGTGTGGTTTCTCTAGAACACCCATTACGACACAGTCACTATCTCTGTGAGTGTTCTGGTTGTATCATTCAAATATTTAAAAGTAGCTTGAAGGGACACAACATGACAAAAGTGTCAAAAAGTAGTATAAAATCTGAATATAATTATGCTAGTAATGAGAGAATCTATACCTGCCGTCTCTGTCCCAGTCATACACTTCCACTTTGATCGACCTATGAAAAACAATGAAAACAGGAAAATGTTTGTGCGAGCAAATTATGCGATGCGAGCTTCAACTGTATTGCCCTCATGAGAAAAGAGTCCGTCTAAATCATGACATCAAGACAGAAACAAGGTATTAAAGCTCAATCATACGATCAAACACAGCCGGAGGAAAAAGAACACACATTTTTCTGAAAATGTACTAAGATGATGAGTACTTATCACAAATGTTCGACTCGAGATTAAGAATATCCACACAAAAAATTTTAGTAACAGTTTTTTAGTAACAAGACCAATTTTCCTGAATGAAAACATTTTTTTAATTCAACTGTAGCAGTTATCAATCCCATAAAACTTTTCTGTTTGAGTCTCCAACAAGTTTTCTGGACTGATTTCCTCTAAGACAAATGCTGTTCCTCCTTCTAATTACCCACATGTCAAACACTCAACCTCACATTTCAGAGTTCTTTCACATTGTGTTCCAGTTTGACATGTGTCAGCACACAGGAGATGGGGCCAATTCTGCCTATGTTTCAACCCTCACATTGTCGGCTCCGGGGCACAACAGCCACCAATCAATTTCAACTTCTTGTTCCACTTCTGCATTTTCATGTGTGACACAATATGTAGCTAAAAACATTCAGTCCCTCCTTGAAAAAGCATAGACTAATGAGACCCAGCAATCCATTTTTCCTCTGTCAGGGACAAAGGTTTCGTAGAATAATGTTAAAAAAGGAAAATGGTCTACAAGAATAAAACCTGTTGAGTTGTCAAGAGGACATTCTGGACTTCAAACTGATGTGTAATTTGAACTTGGATTTTGGTAGTTGTGTACGAAGCTTTGTAAAGTTTTTTTTACTTTTAATGTTCAGTAAAAAAGCAAGAATGCTTAAACAATTAGCCCATGAGAACATATTAATAATAGGCAAAGTGTTTTGTTGATCGGATGCAAAAACAGGCGACTCACTGTCCCAACCCAGGGAGTCCCAATCAGCTACTGTCAATCATGTGTTTGTGGGTCGAGAGGGAGGCAGGATGACAGAAGCCTGCACCTTAATTCCGACCTGAACTCATTCTGTCTGCATTGCTTGCACACCTTTTAAAAAAATCCATGCGCTGTGTGAAGAGATGATTGGGTCAGTCTACTGTGAATCTTTGCTGTTAACAGTTTTTCCCCTGTTAATTACTGAAACACAATATAAGACAACCAAATACTCTGAGAGAAAATGACAATTGTTTGTGGTATGACCAACAAAGTAAGGAACATCCAACTTTATGTTAAATGCAGAGCTGGTTCCCAAAGGATGAGACAACATTCATATAAGACGGTGCAGGGAGAGCCCTACAGCATATCTTTAACTTTGTTCTCACTCCTTAAATCAGTTTCACTTCCACAGTGCTTGCTTGAGTGGGGAAAGAAAAAATTTACTCTCTCATCACTAATGGAGCATGGTGATTACAAGAGTTTTACCAGATTCACACAAGGAAGGCTGCGAGATGTGTGCTGCAAAGAGACTCTGAGTGGGTTATCCTCCCCCTTTTTTTCATCATTATCATCTTTACTGTAGAATTTCACGAGAAACATGCACAAGCAGGAAATATGAAGTGGAAAATGTGAGCCCTCTTAGCTGAAGCCTTGCTACTCTGTGGTTTTATGCAAACGCAAAGGATATTCAGAATTTGCTTAAAACTATGGATCCAAACCATCAATCATAATCATCTCAGAGTGTCTACATTTTAAAAAGAATTCTAAAGTGATGCGGCACTGCTTGGAAACACTGCGTCAAAAAACCTCTCCACTTTGAACCATTGATATTTTCGCAAGAAAAGTGGCATGACCCCAAATTGCTGTGGATTTCTCTTGCCATCAAAGTCTCAAAGGGAATCAGACATCTTTCATGCTTCTGCTCCATCTGTCTGACCCAATTAGCTTCTCCAGGCAGGTGAGCAGAGACAGGATTGCAGCACATAACCTTTGCTGACACCTGCTGTAGCGGAGAGGGCAGCGTTTAACATGTTTGCTCTTTATGACGGCCTGGACTACACGCTCTCATGATAAAGCTCTCTCTCCCTCTCTCTCTCTCTCTCTCTCACACACACATACACACACACTTATAAAGGCTCTTCTGTTTATTCCAACCAGCTGTCAACATGTGCAGAACGACAAGTGCAGCCACTCTCCCTGCCCCTTCACATCTTTGTTTTTCTCTCCTCAGTTGTGTTGCGAGGCCCTTCGCTCACAGGGAAAGGTGATAAGGCATCTGAAATTCTTGGAAAGCTTCTTGCAGTTTGCAGGCAAATCAATGATGAGCTGGATACGGTAGCATATTATAAAAGATCCCTGTCACAATTATCCCTTTTAGAGGCAAATAAAAAACTGATTAAACTGAGGTATTGCAGCAATTTGAAGGGAGAGCTGAACATCTGTGTGGCTTTTAATTTCCCTGGAAAATCACATCGTGACATGTGTGTGAATTTGGGTGTGCTAGGAAGACTCAGTTGTACATCTCTCAACTTACCTGTCATAGTCTCCATTGCAGAGTGCTCTGACGGGAATGGAAAAGGGCTGCCATACAGGATTCAGAGTGTTCTTCACCACCTCGGTCTTGTGACAGATGGTGAAGCTGCAGCAGATGACCAACATTTTAAAATCTTAAAACCAAGTGCAAACATCTTCTCTCAACATCTTTCCCATCTTTGGTGCATGGATGTACCCAAGTGCAGGTAAATTTAAGAGGTCTTCATCTAATGCTTTTAGCCTTGATTTCCGTCCTTTTGGTTAACCAACCAGGCTTAAGCAACCCACTGAAAAACAGAAAAAAGAGAAAAACTCACGTGCCATCCTCGTTACTTCTGTAAAAGACCATGAATGGGTCTGACTTTCCAAAGAAATCCTTTTTATCCAGTTTATTGGCACAGAACTGCATGGTGGCATAATCCTAGAAAGGAAAAACAATAACAAAATAAAGGCAAAAAGTACAGGACATTGTAAATTCACACTTTTTTCTCTTATATGAATGTGCCTAAATTCATTGTTCCAAAGTGTAAAATCACTGGGGCATCAAACAAAATTAAAGTGCATATTGAATAACAGCAAAAAAAGAACAAAAAAACACGGGGCATTCAATCCTAAAACCTGCAAAAGTACTCATTACCATTTCTTAATTATCCATGTTTTTATTATGCAACTTCAACAAATACCCTATTTGTATTGAGTGTACAAATAGCAACAATGTGAGACACAAAGCACAGGCAAAAGAGGGATTTTGAAACCCTGAACATGCACTGTGGGGATTGAAAGCGGTATACAAGAAGAATGCTGAGATTTTGAGTGCAGCTAATTATACAATACAAAGATTGGTATTATTATTATTATTAACACACTTATTTATGGACCATTTCAATGTTTACAGTGGTATCAAGGGCAATGTCTGTACTATTTATTGTACTTGATTCTAAGGTTTCCTTGTGGTCCAGGTATTACTCTGCATGCCATAATAATGAGGTAGCTTAATGGGCACACTATCCAACAGCCCCCACCTCTCTTGTTTTCAAAAGTATTTAAAAAACTTTTTAGACTTGAATATATAGTCAAGAGTCTAATGGTGGGACCTTTAAGTGTGTAAGACAGAGTGACACAAGAAGGCTTTCAGGTCCTTCCACTGCCATAAAAGAAAAGCTGTTTTTACCCTGAAGGTCCATGGGCTTTTAGGTTTTTGAAGTGCGGCAATGATCTGAATCAGCAATGTACAGAGTAGGGCCTCTATTGATTCATTTGACCCACATCAGTATGGAAAGCACTAACTGTGACCTGCCTCTCACTAAGCCCCATCCCATCACATCACGTTATGCCATGTGCAGACACAAAGCACAGAACTGCCTTTCTGAGGCAGCTGCTCATTGAAAAAATAAATGCAAATAAAATAATTAAAAGAAGACTCCTCTGGTTATCTTGTTTATTTCAGAAACATGTTTTTTTTATTAAATCAAGGCATTGGAAATGAGTAAAAGTCTCATTAAAACAATCATTGGTGGCAGCCAAACTGAATGCAGTAAATCAAATTTAATTTCCAAAAGCAACCTCCATTTATCATTTCTATTTCTAACTAGTCTGTCGTAGAAATATGGAGGATGTTGCTGGATAATTGTCTCTTTTGTGTCAGATCAGCAGAAGTTATAGTGCAATCTGCTGTGCATTTCATACCTGAAGTGTGTCAAGTTCTCCCTTGGTGGCTTTTCTCAAGAACAAATCACGTAAAAGGAGTTTGCATATATCAGTTTTTCAATCCCTTTGGAGCCATCCTATGACCATCCTGGATAACCCTGACACACCCTACCTCTAAAATTATACCATCGTGGCTACGCAGTGCTTTAAACTTTCATTATCCACAGATAAGAAATGCCCACTTGGTGTTATGCATTGTTCTCTCATTAACTGGGTAAAAGGCAGAGCGTTCATTTCAACCACTGAGGTTCAGCAGCAGGGGAATACTGAGTGAGGTCTGCATTTTTTCTCTGCTTTACTAAAACGGTGCTGCAGTCATACCACTGCACACTGTCACTTTCATAAAGTGGGACCAGTCTTTCAAAAGACCACAAAGCAAGGCTGACAATCCTTAAATTCATGTTACATAAGCTTCCGTTACAACCCCCGATCAACAAATCAACTAAAGTGAATGCTATGCCAAATAATTATCTGAACCAGACATTAACAGCTCCTTTATATGCTCCACACGTCACTCCTTCGGTCCAGTGTTTGCCTATTACAATGCCAAGCATGAAGGGAAGAATATTTGTCAATGTCATTCAGTTTTATGTGTGCACATAAGAAAATGAGGAGGAAAAATCGTACAATATTTGTACTAAATTCTTATTCTTGATCCATTAATAAAACTTGAAATTACTATCATAAGAAAACATAACACAATCCAAACAGATTATGTCTTTGTGTCAGCAAGTCGCAGGTTTGGAAATATCTAAAAATCTCAGATCTCCATACCATATTATTCCTTTTGTAATTTTAGACCAACTACCTTATTTGACTTGATCGCTCGTTTGCTCTGTTTAATCCTAAAACGTAAATGCACTGTGATTTACAGGTGCACCATTTAAAGCCCTTTCCTTAAATTCAAATCAACCAGTGCTGCGGGTAGACCAAAAGAAGGATCTGAGCCTGAGCCATCCACTGCTCAGCAGAGATATGTGCAAGAGATAATGCCAGCCAAGGGGGAGCCTTTGATCCATGCAGAGGCTGTTTCTCTGTCTAACAATATCTGGCACATTACCCACGAAGGTGTGAGCCAAACCTGCAGAACTTCCCATGTCGATTCCCACTCTGCCGCTCTCCCTTTTCCCAAACAAGGGTTACACTGTTTACCTCAGGTAAAGCAACAATTCTGGACTCTGGTGAATTTAAAGAATAAACATCCTCCTCACCAGTGTAATGCACAGATGTGGAATTTTGCCTAACAGCAGTGTCTTAGAACTATCCATTAATCTGTTTTTTTCTTTGGTTTCTTTTTGCGCTTATCAAGCCCAAGGTATTGCTATTCAGGACTAAAATCCACATGAATAGAGAAGGTCTGAGGTGTCATGCCCATGTACCTCAGCTTGACTCTGAAAGCAAGGAGGCATTCATTTTCACCAGTAATGATCATTTGCAGTTTTATTACTAAATCGCATCTCTAAGTGGTGCTTTGCACTGATGTTGTAAATTTACAATCATTGCAGACGCAATGTACCTGAATGACTCACATCAACCCCTGAATGACAGTGAGTACTGACACTTTAGTTCAGCAGGACAGAATCAGTGATGGTTATCATTAGAGTTTCTTTCTCATTATTGCTGTGCTCACACTAGATGATTATGACGATAAAATAAATAAAGGTTATTTCAGGTAAACCGATAATGAGTTTTTAAATAAACAAACACAATTAAAAGTAAGAAATCTTGAATAATCACATCGTTATGCATTTTAGAGCATCATTAAAAAAAAGCATGATGACTTCCTGTACAGTCTCAGAGGGAGGCCAGCTCCGGCCAGTAAATCCTACTGCTCCCGTGGCAGCACTGTAATGTGTTTATTTAGTATCCCATTTAGCCAAGCCAATGAGCATTAGCAGACACAAGTTATTAATGCAGACTCATGGAAGAATAAATCAAACAGGGAAGCAAATCCTTGATTTAGTGATTTGAATGAAGGCGGTCTCATTAGTCATTCAAATCCTTAGTATGGTCGCCGTGAAAAAAATTCAACTGACGAATGCATTTGCGTGGTAAACTGTACTCGTGTAAGGGGGCAGTTATGAGCCGATAAACCGCAGTGATGGGAAGGGTGATAAACATCCTACTTCATTTCCGCCAGCATCTGAACATTTTTAAACATGCACTTTGCGCCAGTTAATATGTTCAATTAAGCTCTGATGTGACAGTGTTTAAGGGGATGGTTAGAATCATATCAGCAAACACGGCCTAATGTTTCTTCTGTAACTGTGTCCACTAATTAGGAGGTAAACTTTTTGTACTTACTCTGCAATTTCCTAGCTCCTCGGCTGACAGGATAATAGTTCCACATGTCTTCCCGGGAATGCCACTGTGGGAACAACCAGAAATCATTAACCCTTCCAATAGAAAACAGCCACAGTGACCCACTGGATAAACTTAATCTTTAAAAGCTTTCTACAAAGAGCTAGTTTGTGCAATGAACAGAATACTCTTTTGCCTAAGATTTATCAGGGGTTGACATTTTCCAAAAACTTCTTCTACCACATCTGGCTAATCTATTTAAGGGAAAATCTAACTACTACTGAGGGACCAAATTTAGCCTTAATTCCTTAGTGCTGACCTATCACCTTCTGAAAGCCAAAGAAAACATCAGAATAAAACTGAACTATTCAAATAAAATTACATTTTTCTGAGTGTTTATGGGACTTCTAATTTTATCAGGTTAATAAAATAAGTGCATTTTTAAACAATGGAAACAGCAGTCATGTTATTTCTGTCTGAAAGTTCTAAACCTCTAATCTGTATTTTTTAAAGTGAATTGATTTTTTGGGACATTTCATTGAGACTTTAAAACTCTGCCAGTCTAAAGTTGATTCATTTTCAAAAGACCACCAAGCTACATCACAGTCAAAGAGATGACACTTATGTTTCTGTTTCCCGCCAATCCCTCTGGCCTGATCTAACAAAGAAAAATTGCATATAACAAAGAGGATTCTATCAACATGGTATGGAAGATTGGTGAAATTGCATGTATGTATATGTACATTATCTCACCAATATTCAGAACAGTAGGGAGTGGCCTTTTCACTCTAAGTAGAACAAGAGGCATATCAATTACCCGGTCATATAGTAGTGCATCAGCTGCTGACACTCCTGTCATCTTCTCAGATAAAGAAGGAAATTACTCATGTGTCCTGCTGTGGCCTTAGTTGGAGTCCAATCATTAGAAGGTCAAACTTGCTGCAAATCCTCCTCATGCTGTGACAGCTGATCTGTCACAAATACTGTGCTCTACACCGCCATTCCAGAGGCAGTCTGTGACTGCAGCAGAGGTTTGCATTATTAACAAAGGCAATCTAAAATACAAACCTACTGTATCTGAACTTTCAGCACTGGATTATATCAGGGGACCTGTTAGGACCCAGAGCGTGCTTTCTTCATTCCAGCCTGCCTCTGCAGAAAATGTTTGCGTTCTGTTTAAGCCCAACAGTTCAACTTGCTCTCGGTAATGCTTTTTGAAGATTCTCAGGGCTGTTGCAGATGCACTACAATGCTCTGCAAGAGTAAATCTACCCCCTATGGTGTCAATCTTAAATCTCAATATCTCAAAACAAGACTAGTAATCAAAGCTTTAACTGCCATACATAATGTTTAATGAGTGAAAAAAGGCCCAAAGAGGCCATTACGCTTTGATTGCAGGCACATTTAAATCTCAGTCTCTATCTTTGAGATCCAGCAAGACCAATCTCAAGGTAAATTAACTGTCCTTGAATTATTGATGTTTCATTTCAAGATGCTGCCATGCAGTTTGATGATGGCTCATAGAGCCAGTAAAATGTTCACCAGTAAACCTTGTGAAATCTATACACATATTACCTCGTTGAGGTCAGAGCTATGACTGACATTCCCATCAAAGTGGGAAATGAGATCCAGATATTGGTCAAAAATCGGTTTCAGATGCACCACGCCATTCTAATCTGTGCTACTGATAAGAGAGCAGGCTCCAAAAAGCCACTGGTATTTTAAATTCGTCATGAATTATTGAGAATGGCATTTTTTCTGTCAGTAACTTGTTAATGTGAAGAGCGAGCACATGCTCCATGGATAAATGCAGTTCCTGCCTGATACAGTTTGTGTGGCACGTGACTTGTTTTAACTGTACAGCTTCTCCACTGAAGTGTGACTTCAGAAGAGGAGAAGTATCTTGCAGGAAGGGGCCGAATTGTCTCAGCTGTCTTCCACAGACAGTTGCTCAATGGTAGAAACAAGCCGATGATGAAATTGCTTGAAATGTGTAAGATTCGTTCTCCTTCCTGTAACTGAATAATGACTGCAGTGTTAATGTTAAAAGGAACTGAGGTGATTTATTTAGTTGATAATATAAATGTGTGTTTCACTTTTTACCGAGCTCTGTCATACACCATTAACCTGTTTTATGGTACAATATACAGAGAATAGTTCACTTGATAATGAACACAAAGTGACAGTTTCTCATGCAGATTATATTCTCATGCATGTAGTCTATTTATCTTTGTTTGTCTTCACTGTTTTTCTTTTTACCACTAAGGAATGCATTTATTGGTATGAGGAGGGCCCAATCACAGCATCACAATGCCCTACAATGTGAACACCTTAATGTTAAGACAACAATTAGCAAAGTGAGCAGCAATATTTAACTTCACAGGTGAGTGAAGATGGATAAATAGTTTTGATGTGTTATATTTGCACAGACAAGCATGATTACAGCTTGTCAAATGCCTTTGCATTTCTGTACTTTGAAATTATTATTAGAGTTGCCCAGGACCACGACACCACAGCTAACCATATGCTAAGGACCTGGGTTCACAAGCCATCAACACCACTCATATTTCTCATTAATTCATACAGTCACCTACAATCTTATGTTGGCACCCAACTGAGACAGTGCCATATGGTCCTGACCGAGCCAATACACATCCACAATGCAGTACTGATGTTGCCCTAAAACATCAGGGGGACCCAATTTTTACCATAAGATTGGAGTCATGTCTCTGGTTATCTTTTTCAACAAGGAAAACATCAAACTTCATGAAGAAAACTCCAACTAGAGACAGCAACTGAACATTAGCTTTCATTGATTCCTTTATGGAGAAACATGAGGAGGGAAGAAGCACTGTCGTGCTCCTCACTCACAGCGAAACAGAGAGTTAACCACAGTTGCCTTGACAGATTCGCTGTTTGATCAACTGAGTGGAGAGAGATCAAGCAGCATATTTCAGTATCAATTCTTAGACAAAGATTTTCATTCTTTTGCTCTGTAGAATAGTAAAGAAAACAATGATTTGCATTTTAGCCTGGATAGAATGCATTCCTAAAAAAACCCCATAAAAGATCAAATGCATTACACATTACATTATGAGTATACAGGATCAATGTATGAGTTCTATAATTTCCAACCTACCTGTAATTGCATTTGCTTAAATTGTAATTCAAAAAGTCTGTATTCTTCATTACCTGCCAGCATGGGGCCAGGGTGGATGAAGGTGGGTTAGATTAAAATCCAAGGAGGAAAAAGGAATGCTTTGCTGATGCAATGCACACTAGGTCATTAGGATGAGGAATGGTCTTGATATTTAACAACACGGGAACGTGTCATGAATGTAAGAGTGGGGGCGGTTATCTTTTCAACATCAGTGAGGGCCGACCGAGAATACATTTTTGTCTTTTTTTCATACTGCAGTTGTTGCACCGTAAGCTTTTACATTTCCTATTAGAAAAAATTACTCCAGTGTTATCATGCTATGTGATATTTTGTAATTTCACACTCAAATGAAGATAAACCACTTATAACACATTATTTTGGAGGAAGGAGAGACAGCACACGAATAAATAGATGAGAAGAAAAAAATACAACACACAGAATAAAGTTTTTGATTGTTTAGCTAAGAGAATCCAATGGTCATGTTCCAACAACCAAAGGACAGGGAAAAATGAACGAATCTTATTGGCTTGGGATGCGTACAAACCCAACAGAGTTTGGCAGACAGATAATCTGGTTTTGTGCAAATGTAAATGTTTGGTGCAGTGGACAAATCTTAGCTGAACAGAATTATACAAGGTTTCCAAAACTCAGTGTGTGTTGAAATGGGATTATATCACTAATCCCTCTGATCTACATAACCTGATAAGAATTTTTAATCCTTCACCTCACAAGGATTAAAGAAAAGGATGTGAAGTGCAACAGCTAATTTTAAATCACAGTAGAATATATATACCAAAGTCCTCAGAGAGGAATAGAGAGCTGCTACCACTGGAATTTAATTTAAAGAAAGTAGCTGCAGGCAAAATTTGTGGAGGTTCTTGTGTATTTGTTTGAATGAGCACAAAGCAGACACAAAGAGCAAAGAATGCAGCAGAGACAAACGTCAGATAGATGCAAAAAATAAAAATCTCATGGGACTGACATCGTCCCTCATATAATTAATCCATATTGAACAACACTGTCACACTGTGTAACCTATTGAGAGTTGTTAACTGGGTACCATTGATGGATGATGTTTATCACAACCTCACTGAATCCAAGCTATTAATAGACATTGTATAAGATACCGCATTAATTTATGACTGGAGTGTGCATTGATACAGTAAATCTGCTGCTATCATTTTGATTAAACAAATCACAGCAAATGTATAATTACAATTGCAATGTTTGATTTCTTGGTATTCTAAGTAAATGAGCCTTACATCAACCACCTGCAAGCTATAAATCGTTTGTTTTGACAGTGAAGGAGATGATTAGAAGAAGCTGTCAATCAGAAGGGTACTTTCTTCTCTAAATGCAAAAAATACTCATGTCAAAATAGAGAGTTTGCTTCAATTTGTGTGTACTTTTCTGACAAAAAAATGCTTTCTTAAACTGTGTTCCAAGTTTATTTCAACTTCCCCCTGGCAGGAACACGATATCTCTCTCCATCAGAGGCCAAGAGACATGCTCAGTTCTCATTATCGTTGCGCTTACTGGATGAGCCGCATTTTATCCTACTTTTTTACTGCAAGTGTGAGACATCAACACATTTACCTCTCCTTTATCACTGTTGTGAGTCACTAAAGGCCACTGGGAACCTTCAACCCCCTCCACCCAGTGCTGTGTCGAGGTAAATGAATTCATGTTGCTTTGCTGCCAAGACCAGATTGTTTTCACCAGTGGAATGTATCAGCAGCATAGATGTTTTAAAATGAGAAAAAAGAGCTCTAATTCACAGCCTCTTGGGTTGATCCCTAACCTCTTCAGTGGAAATAAGACATGGTCAGGACGGAAATAAATGATTTCCTGTTCTGAGTGCAAAGCAAATCAGGTATGGCACAAACCTCCTCTGACCTTGCTGCTTTTGCTCTCAGAACCTCTATTAGCCTGAAATGTGCACACTTAGCATGGTTGAAAAGCCAACACTGGTGTTCAGGGAGACAGCAGAATCCTCTAATTTAGTGTGATGTCCAGAGGCAGGGGATGTTGATTATTGTAATCTTAATAAAGCCCTCCTCTCCCAGTTAAGCAGAGCAGGCCAACATGGGACTAAAAGTTTAGAATGCACGTCTACTGCATCCATCTCTCCATTTACTGTTTGAGTGTTCAGTTACATCAAAAATGCCTCCAACTTTAACACCCATTTAGTATTTTAAACTGCAGTTTGTTTCTCAGATGAAAAGACGCTTTATTGCCCCTAGCCAACCATTCAGTCAGTCAACCATCATGACCGGGAATTTTAAAAGAACGCTGAATCTCTGAGGTAGAGATAAGACAAGTGATAGCCTAATTTTTCTCTGAGTAAAATTGCATTGAAGCAAGTCAACACAGGAATTTGAAATCTTGTGAGCATGGCATTTGTGTATTTTTAACTTGCAAAGGACGTTTGAACTAAATCACTGTGTTATATTTAATTCCTAATATTACTGTATTTTCAAAAAGACCAAACATAGAAACTGTATCGTATCTCTATTATAAAGCTTGAACAGGGCCCTAATGAAATTAGTAACTATACCGGTTTTTTTTGTTAATTCAAAACATAGAGTGCGATTGTAAGGTATACAGAGTGTACAATGAAAGTTTGAGAGACTAAAAACCAGAGTGGATATTTTAAAGGCAATATCAGCTTTAACGGATTTGTTTAACTAAGTATTAACTAAATATTGCTAACTAACTCCAAAAGCTTGTGTTACAGCAATCACAACTGCAATGCAAGATTTATCAACCTCTATGTGATTCGAAGACACACCGTTGAACCTGGCCTATCAATTTCAGGCGTAACTGCCACTTTTACGATTGTCAGCTGTGCAAGTGAATGCATCACCAGCAGGCTTGGCAGGCTGACCAACAGTAAATATGTGGGAGAGCGAACAGATTGAGGTGATTTACAGACTTATGTGTTATAGCTGTCTACGTGGTACAGCTTCCTGACCCTGTTATACATGTCCCAGGACTATGACATCATTTAGACAACAAACATACACTATATTGCCAAAAGTATTTGCTCACCTGCCTTGACTCACATATGAGCTTAAGTGACATCCCGTTCCTAATCCATAGGGTTCAATATGACGTCGGTCCACCCTTTGCAGCTAGAACAGCTTCAACTCTTCTGGGAAGGCTGTCCACAAGGTTTAGGAGTGTGTTTATGGGAATTTTTGACCATTCTTCCAGAAGCGCATTTGTGAGGTCGCACACTGATGTTGGACGAGAAGGCCTGGCTCTCAGTCTCCGCTCTAATTCATCCCAAAGGTGTTCTATCGGGTTGAGGTCAGGACTCTGTGCAGGCCAGTCAAGTTCATCCACACCAGACTCTGTCATCCATGTCTTTATGGACCTTGCTTTGTGCACTGGTGCACAGTCATGTTGGAAGAGGAAGGGGCCAGCTCCAAACTGTTCCCACAAAGTTGGGAGCATGGAATTGTCCAAAATGTCTTGGTATGCTGAAGCATTCAGAGTTCCTTTCACTGGAACTAAGGGGCCAAGCCCAGCTCCTGAAAAACAACCCCACACCATAATCCCCCCTCCACCAAACTTTACACTTGGCACAATGCAGTCAGACAAGTACCGTTCTCCTGGCAACCGCCAAACCCAGACCCGTCCATCAGATTGCCAGATGGAGAAGCGCGATTCGTCACTCCAGAGAACGCGTCTCCACTGCTCTAGAGTCCAGTGGCGGCGTGCTTTACACCACCGCATCCGACGCTTTGCATTGCACTTGGTGATGTATGGCTTGGATGCAGCTGCTCGACCATGGAAACCCATTCCATGAAGCTCTCTGCGCACTGTTCTTGAGCTAATCTGAAGGCCACATGAAGTTTGGAGGTCTGTAGTGATTGACTCTGCAGAAAGTTGGCGACCTCTTCGCACTATGCGCGTCAGCATCCGCTGACCCCGCTCCGTCAGTTTACGTGGCCTACCACTTCGTGGCTGAGTTGCTGTCGTTCCCAAACACTTCCATTTTCTTATAATACAGCTGACAGTTGACTGTGGAATATTTAGGAGCGAGGAAATTTCACGACTGGATTTGTTGCACAGGTGGCATCCTATCACAGTTCCACGCTGGAATTCACTGAGCTCCTGAGAGCGACCCATTCTTTCACAAATGTTTGTAAAAACAGTCTGCATGCCTAGGTGCTTGAATTTATACACCTGTGGCCATGGAAGTGATTGGAACACCTGATTCCGATAATTGGGATGGGTGAGCAAATACTTTTGGCAATATAGTGTATCTAATGTGTCTTTTTTTATCTATCCAATGAAGCACAGTGAAAATGTATAATTGAAAAAGAAGGAAAAAATATGTACAACAGTAGAATGAACAACTGCTCAATGCAGAATACTCACGGATAATATGTAATGCCAATTAAATCATGCTGCAGTATTTGTCACTCAGCCATTGTGTTGGGCTCCATCAAGGCGATGTGCTGTTTTGGTTGCTTTTAACATTAATCCCATATTTACACAGTGGAACAAAATCATTTTCAAAGATACTTCCTGACTTCTTCTGGCAGAAAGATTAATTAGGTGCTGAAAACATTGATTGATCATTTTCAAACCATCACTATCTTCTCCTCATTCACAGTTGAGAACTTAGCATCCAAGGGTCTGTGAGTAGATATAATTTTCGACATGGACTAGAAGGTTTGTCGGTGAAAGTTAACCCTGAAAAGTCAGTATGGATTGCAATTGTCTGATTGCAATCAGGTCAAGTTTAAGACAAATTATAGCTCTAGCTACATAGTTTATATCTTTATTATCTGAATGTATGCTACTTAGGTACTGATGGACGGGCATGAAAAAATACACTTTTTATACACATTTTCAGACATTGTTTGGATCAATAAAAATGTACCAATTATAAACACTTTCATCTCAGTGAGATGTTACTGTAGTTTCTAAATCCATCTTTGACTAAATTCTGCCTGAATTTTATCTTCAAAGTTTTACATTAAATGTTTGACAGTATTACAGCCTTTAATGACATCTAAAGACTGATTCTGTGTTCTGTACATATATTCAGACACATTTATTTAAAAAAAAACAGATAGCATGAGGACAAAGTGATGCTGGATCCTAAAATCTGCCCAAAGAAACAACTCAACAGCAACAACCTATTTTCCATGTGAAAAAGTGAAAGATTTTGTTATGAGGTCATCAAATTTAACATGGAACACAAATCCAAAGTGTGTCAGCTGTGTTTGAGTGTTTGGTCGCCATACCCGCTGCTGTGCTCCCCAGTGGAATTCTGACACAACTGAGCATCCTGTCAATGAGCCTGACATTTAAATAGATATATTTCTGGCTTAAAAATTTTTTTCCTCGGCAAAAAGACATGTCAATTTAAAGCACCATCAGCACAGAGATGTCATGCTCTAAAGGGATTTTATTAAAAGAAATCCTAAATCTTTCCTTCCAAACGGTGGCTCTGATTTTATGTCGAACTAGAAGCTGCCACAGCTTTGCCTACCGTCACCCAAAAATCATACTTAAATGTTTGGTTGGATCTATGGTGATCAATGATTGGATATTTGGAGAAAAGCATAATTTGGGACTACTCAGACGTGGCAGCAAAATGTTTAGCTGCCATCACACAAGTGAACTTCCTTAAAGGTCATTGTTTCAATACCAAGTAATTCACATATGATTGTTCAACAGTGTGCTTCCTTTACGAATCATGAACAAAAAAACAAATATTCTCTCTTTCCATGAATTACCATTCTCATTTCAGCAATGAAGCAACAAGTGAAACAAAAGATAGATTGGATCTTTTGATGAGCTTTTCTCTTTGCAGGTTGGTAAGAACTGAGGTGAGTGTTGACGTGTTTTCCTCTCTCACATTATTTTATATATTTTCAAAATTGCTTTCCCTCTTTCCTTGGCTCCCATGAGTGCAGTCACCCCACCTACAACAGCCATTGTAATTTTGCTCATTTCCTGCTTGAAGCGCACAGCAAGAGGGCTCAGTCACAGTAGGCTAATGGGTTTAACATGCTAATGTTGTTGCTGCATTCACATACTCTACTGTGTGGTATAAATCACCATACCAACAAAAAGGTTACTGCTGTTTGTTTATTGAACTCTATTTTCATGCTACCTACAAATACTATATTATGTTTCCTTCCTGATGACTGCACACACGCTCCCAAGAGTTGCACCACAGAGGACATGTTACTCAGTAAAACACGTCACTCACTTTCCATGATTTGAATTTTCATATTAATTTCTATTATCAATTTAAACAAACCTCACATGATGTTTAACTTAACTATGGCAGGAAAGTCATATCATCATTCCATAGTCAATTATTTGGGAGGTCTCTTATCAGGAGCAGATCCACTTTTTTTCTTGTGCTTGACAAACAGAAACAGCTATTCTTATTTCTGTAAATGCGCCTGGTTGCTCAGTGACCAGTTTTGTTCCCACTGGCATGACATGGAAAGAAACATTTGTGAATTTGTGAGAAAAAGAAAGTATACCCTCCATCAATTCCAGGTTCTTGCATTTATCATAAAAATTAAAAGAAAAATAGATGTATTTTTAGAACCATGGACCTTTTAGTCGTTGTAAAGCATGTTATATCAGAAAGACCCCTCTCATAGATTAGTCATGTGAAAGGAAATGGACTGCTTTAAAAATGTTGAATTAATTTGTTTGAAACAATTCTTGACATTGCCTGTCCCTTTACGGTGTGTGGCTTCTGAATTTGAGCACATCAGAGTGTTGAAACTGAAACAATACATTTTGCAACCCTAGTGGAGAGTGTGAAAGGCATCAAAGACTTGGAAGGAGAGTTGGAAGAATATTCATAGGGATGCAATGAAAAGAAAAGGGGGTCAAATTGAAAAAAGGGTCTAGTGGTTGGAAGGAAGGAGACTAAATGGAAGATGAAATGTACAGAATTGGGAAAGGGGTGCTGATTTGCTTCTGAAGCAGGTCATCCACCGCAGTGTGCCTTTTGGACAGCTTGTTTAAGCATGACTAACAGATTTCCTCAGTCCATTTAAGTACCATTCCTCAAAGCTGGGGACCAGAGAAGCACTGTCACTTCATGAAAAGGAAATGGAGCACATTGTGATTAAACAACTTCTCGGCTATAGTGTGCCACAGGAAGAGGGGAAATATCCTTTACTGTTGGCTGCTCTTTAGGTGCTCAAGAAGAAGAGGACTAGTAAAAAACTATTCCGAAAATTTGGTGGAATAATTTGTGTTCTTGAATTGCCACTGCCAGTTAAATAAATAAAAAAGCTGGTGGGCAGTTACACAAAAAGTAAATGAACATTTGTGAGCTGAGATCAATAACAACAGCCACCATATTTTCATCATCCCCTCTCAGCAGTGATCGAAGTGAAGCTTTGGCATCAGTACTGTTCTCCATCATGTCTGCTCGGGGCTGCCGAACCCCCTTACTGCCTGTGATGTGAGTTGTGAAGCCTTGTACACAGCACACGGGTAAGCACTGTCTCTTGATCCTCCTCATCCTCTTATTCAGCACTGAAGGGAACTGAGCTCTGTAATCCAGCCCGCCAGCCCTTAGCAGACTTCATGGTCAGCATGAATGCCATGCTGTTCTCACTCCCCACTGCCAAGGCCAGCAGCACTGTACACTTCACATGCTGTCCCACACACAAACACACCTTGCTTTCTGATTGCAGCCACAGAACCCCGGGGACCACACGCTGATCTGTGGGTGCGAGGTGCTTCGACATTTCATGACTCGCAAGTAACAACAAAGTGAAGCTAATAACAGTACGTGTCTCCCATTGACTTTTATCTACTCTTCATGCTAGATCACCCCCCTAAATTATGGGGATTGTACCAAGAAAGCAACAAGTCATGTTCAATTACCTATTCCACTGCTCTAACCTTGAACTGTAATGTGCATTACAGATAGCTCCAAGAGGAAGACACATTCATCACAATGTAACCTTTACTGAGTTTTCAACATCTAATCATTTTAGAAATCTACACGATCGCTCGTGGTAAAGTCATTTATTTGCATTATCAGACCTTTCAAAGTTAGAGGATAATCAGGAATAAAATGGACACTCACACAAGTGGTTTCTCCAAGCGACTAGCAGGTGAGCCCACAATCTCTCCCAGCGTACAGTACACCTGCCCCAGGAAGTCCTGCCATAAGGAGGAGGGCAAAACACGGGATGGAGAAAGATGCAGGACAGGGGCATTCAAGTGGATTACGGGGAGTAACAAGGAGAGTCGTGAGGAGTTGAGCATTATTTTATGCATTGTACAGTTTTATATTATGAGGTCTGAGGCAGACACGTACGTTAACGTCGGTGGGCTTCCGGGGTGAAGAAGGAGGAGGAGGAGGAGGAAGAGAGAAAGACCAGGCAGCAGCAGTGACACAACAGAGCATATCATGGAACAAAAGGCACATAACTCAAATACCAGACTGTCATCACCCAAGTGCAAGAAAGAGGAGCAAAAGTGGACATGTGAGAGAGCGGATAGGCTGAAAGGAAACAGCCGACTCACAAAGTTACATAAAGAAATAACAAAGGAGAGTGAAAAGGCACATAAGCAGGAAAGTGATGAAGGCAGACAGTTTCACACATGAAGCAGTTTATCTCCAGGGCACAAACCACAATGCAAACACACAACAATCGACGAACCGGTTGACAAACAGATTTAATGATGAAAAATTTGGTAATATGCAAACCAAGTCTGTCAAATATATCATTTGTTGTCTGCAGTATATGTTTTTATTCATCAAAGCTTTCAGCATGAGGATGACACCACCATGCATTCTCCTTCATTAGTAGCTTCCCTGCTCTTATGCTCTGCTATTAATGATGGCCCTTCCAGACAAAGTTGCTATTTTCAAACAATATACAATAATGTTTACAAAAAGTGTGTGCTGTCTTGGGAAATCTAAATCTAAACAACACAGCACAAATGGGAATGTGCTGAATAGCTTTGGTGATGATGAGCAATGCTTCATTTCTCATTTTATCAAAAGAAAAAAAAGAAATGATTTTGCAGTTGCAAATGATCATTTGATTTTCCGTGCACTAGCATGGAATTATTTTACAAAGCAGATGAAAGGTAAAGACACATAGAGAGCATACTGCCAGATTAATGCAATTCACTCATTATTTCAAAATATATTTGAGTTTATGGATGCTTCAAACTTTGGTTTGCATAGAACGTAAATATCAAGACATGCACAGATAATTCAAAGGCTGATGGCAAAGGTTGCTACTTATTACACAAAAAAGGTCTTGACTTACATGTTTGGCCAGATCTGGACTTTTAGAATCAATATCGTATCTGTAATAGCGAGAAGAAGAAAAAAACTTGAACCATGAAGGCTGTGACCAACAAAACAGAGAATATACTGACAGGAGGGTTTTGCTCGTTAATAAGATAACTTCTTTATCAGAGGGACAAAGGAAATATGCGCAGGGAAAATCTCACATTAGCAATAATGCAGCTGTAAATCAGTAAATAATTTATGGGTATAATTTCTATCCTGAGATATGTTGAAACAACCCACCAACAGAAAGGTTTTGTTCTTCCACTAGTCAAAATGAACTTAAAATAATTAAACTGGGCATACCCAAGAACCTAATTCTGTGATCAAATAGAAATGCAAGTTAATAACTAACTTTCAGGGTATGCACTGTCTTCTTTTCCTTTCCAAAACTGCATCATGAATGCATCTTTTAGAAATTCACTCAGTACAAATTCTTAAAAAGTCGGACATTTGGACCTGGATACATGTGTCAAGTCCACCAAGGCTATGATTTTTTGTAGAAATGTTCTCCTTGAGGAAGAGCTTAGTTGAGAGAATGATTGTGAATCTTTTCTGGGAGAACTTCAAATAAAGCTGCACCCTCCTGACATTCTCGCTTGCCTGGCCTTTGCAAACGGAAAAGGGGAGGACAGCGAGGGAATGGAGCTCTTTGTGAGTATTATCTGACTTGGTTTTAGAAATTTTGCTTTGCTTTGCAGCTGGGAGATTCTGGATAAAACTTTATCTGAAATATGTATGACTCTTATACCAATCTTCCCATAAATGAGTGACTACTGAGACATTGCACCAATGAATAATTCCTTGGGAGAGAGCAGAGCTACTGAGCAGGGACCTAGAGGGGAAATATAAGAGACAGAAAAGAGGTAGAGGAGATGAAGATTTAGAAAAGGGACAAGGGTGAGTGATGAGAAAAATCAAGGATATCCTTACAGTGAAATATCAATTGCAGGACTTGTTAGAAGAAAGCAGCATATCTGAAACACACACACCCCTGTACGTGTCCCTCAGAGAGTCGGATCAAACAGAATAACTCACACGTCAAAGCGGAGATTCTGCTTCTCCTCAAAGAAGTAGTCCAAGATGTACTTTCTGACAAAGTCTGGGTTTAGCGTGTTGTCTATCACCTCTGTTCTCCCAAACTGGATCAGAAAAGAGGAAAGGAAAGACAAGCAAGGTATATGTGACTAAATATCTCTGAGTCAACAAATTATGCAGTCCCTCATGTCAAATACAATCCCCTGCCTCTCTATTTTACCCATACAGCTGTCTGAATTCACGGATTGAAAGGAGATTATATTCAAAATATACCGCTAAAATAACCCAGTGATTGCAAGTGTCAATTTTCTTTTTCTACATTTTGTCTTTGAGTAGGAATAAGTGAGCCAACGAAAATAATTTTACTTAATAGCATTTTTTCTGTACACCCTGGAATAACCAAACAATCAAACATATCAAACATCAAGTACAGACAATGACTAATGTTCCTGACATTTATGAGAATACTCAAAAATATTCAAAAATCAAAAGTGTTGCAGCTTGCTAGGCAAAAGCAAACACACACATATTGATTATATGAAAAATTAGCCATTTCAAAATTACAGGAACTGATGCTGAACTTTAGAAATATCTCACGGAAAATATTACCATAATCTGACATTAAATTAATAAAGGCAGAGCTTAATGGGGGGATGAAACAGCAGGATATGGGCTAAAATTTCTCTCTATGCAGCCAGTGAGGTGAAAACTGGAAGTGAAACTCAAAAGTAGAATTCTTTGAACAGATTGATGGCTTTTTAAAAAAAGACAACACGACCGGATTATGTGACACAGTCAGAATCTGAATTAATTGAAGCGTCACCAGAAATGAAATAGAAAAGTGCAGCTAAACCCATAAAAGATTAAGTGCTGTGTGGCACCATTTCCATTCTTGCACATCTTGTCGGGAAGTGTATGAGCTCTGTTCCAGCTGATGCTGGAGGTGATATCTGCACTGAGGAGACAGGAGCTTATTTCATTGACACACTCTCAGTGAGGCAGCAGGGGGGCTACAGCATATTCACTCTTGTCCCTGGCCTTAGAGCCAGAGCTGTGATCGGCCATCTGAGGAAATAGCAGATCTCACTCCTCACAGCCTTCCTACCCTCACATGCACATGGCTGCGATTTAAAGACAAGGTTGCAAGGCACTGACATCAGTGGGAGGGGAAAAAAAAAAGAAAATATACCCAGAAACTCTGACAATGGCTATATGCCCTTTCTCGTCTACATAATATTGGTTAGACAAACTGCAACCAAGTGTCTTGATAAAAAGTTAACCATCTATGAATTGGAAGTTAAAAAAGACTTTTCTTTAACAGATAAATTCCGAGTTTTACCATATCAGATGCTCAGTTATGTCAAAGTGGTAACAGACTACATACTTGAACTGACTTTAAGTATGAATAAAAACAGATGAAGAAGTTAGAAATTATCACATAAAGATAAGCTGCTGCTTTTCACTCATCAAACCACAAACATTGGAAATGAAGTCAAAGGTCTGCAAATGTTCTGGAAGTGGAGTAGAAAACACATCCATACCCATATCTTTTGCTTAGATAATCCTCAGGAGAAGAGGAAAAACAAGTGGGAGAGGTTGGCCCACATAAGAGTAATTGGATTACCGACGGTTTGTGAGGAAGTGAAAGGTACTCCAACCAACTATATCAACTCCCAGGACAACCAAAACACATTACCACACGGGGCAAAAAACACGCTCATCTTTATCACTGCTGCACAGCTTGAGTCTGCTGCTTAGCCAGCTGTCATTTGCACCGAAAACACACCTCCAGAATTTCAGGGAGAGACAGTCTGTAGTCTTTAAGCTTGAGATGTGGTGGTAGTGGCAGGTCTGGGGGTGATTTCTTGACGTCTGCCTACACTTGCATCTTAATCATTAGAACTAATTATTTCATATGCAGAAAAACCTGCTTTTCACTTCCTTTACTTCAATCCAGACCAAAAGTTCAGAAATTTGGAATCTAACAAGATGGGCGTAAAAAAGGCCTTCAAAGCTGGCCAGTTAAACCAATAACAGAATGTGTTCTTTTTTTATAAAGTGTTGATGTACCCAGTTTTGCATGGCAGTTGACAGTTCCCTTTTCCAACAGAAGTGTGATCATACACAATATATCTTAAACCAACTAGAGCCATTTATATATATTTATCTGAAAAATGCTCTCTCAATAGGCAGGTGTGCTTTAGATTAATGGAATTCCGAATGCTTTCTGTCATATCGCTCTCCCTGTCAGACCTCCCTTATGCCTCTGCGTCCATTCTCTTTTGTCACAACTTCAGTGAACTGAATGTTTTCATCTCTGAGGAGATCCCCACTGCTGTTTCACCTCCATTTTTCTTCATTTTCTCATATAAAGCCACTTCTTTTTCTGGGTCATTCTGTTTTCACTGTCACAGGACCTTCACTTTTTAACTTTAAGACAATGTACCCAACCGCTAATAACAGCCTGCAATACGACGTGTAATTTTCGGGAATTTATTAATTCGTTGAACTCTTTTTGTGTCACGTTACAACCGGAGCACTTTATTTTGTTTTCCAGCTACACACGATCATACCAGGATGGCTCTTTGTTTTGTTTCAACTTCTGCCAGCTTTACTGGCCTTTCTGGTCTAATTAGTGCCCCATTTCCAGCAGCCAAAGGTTTTCATGCTGAGAGGAAAATCTTTATAGAAAGATGTAGCTGGCACCATAATCACTCAATCAGTCACAGCTAAAGCATTGCTGACCAGCACACCAGTGTTCACAGGGTCAATCAATCGCAAAAGATTGGCACACAGCATTTACCTTGAGAGACAGGGGGGGAGGAAAAGGGGTAGTGAAGAGAGTGGGCTGTCATGGAGCGCCGATGGACTGATTGAGTTGTATTCACAGAGGAAACAGTTGTGATCTCTTACCTCCCTCCATTGTTTGGATTCCACACCCTGGGTGTATAACACGACCACTGAGATGCGAGATCGAAGGGGATCCAGGTACAGACAGAGACAGGGGGGAAAAGCGGAGAAACACAGTTACTGAACAATCTCAATCAAGCCACTGTCATCAATAAATGATGTTTGTTTTGTTCCCTCTCTGCAGACATAGGTCCTTAATTATCCTGCCGCAGCCTGACAGCACAGCAAAGTGCCAAAATTGATGTTCCCCGGAATGCCATAACATAAATTTTGAGATGGTAAATTTCTCATGATTTCTGTCTAATTTGGAGACTCCACATGAATCTGAGGCAGGTCCAACTGATGAGGCCTGTCACGTATCCAGGGATCAGCTTCAGGCATGTGAAAACGGGACTGTGATATTTTTCCCTCTACACACAGGGTTTTGAACCCCTTCCATGTTATTTAAATAGTCTCCTCCATTATCCATTCTGCAGGGAATTTAACCTAAAAAAAAAAAAGCCTTTATGGCATTTCTCAATGTGTCTCACCTAAATCCATTTATATTCAAGGACTGGCGCCTATATCCTGCATGCATTATGGTACTTTAGCTCACAGTGAGGAAAGGTTGTCACATTACTGTGCAAATGATATGCAGTTATTGAAGGAATACTTTGAAAAAGCGGAGTAAACTGAATCAAAGTTAGGCTCAGCAAAAATAAAAAGTGAAGCATTGTTAAAGGACAGAATGTTTCAATTAATCATAAGGAAGCTCACTGAAAGCAACAAAAGATTCCTTTATTTTTTTTAATGAAAACTTACAAGGGTCAGATTTGGAGAAAGTGTCTCTGTCCAAGAGATTCCTGTAAGAAATGAGAACAATGGCCAATCACAATTTTTTAAACCAAGCATATCAAGTATATAACTCAAATACATCTATTATTTATCCATTTATGTTGTCAGTTTTACAGAAGTATAACTATTTACACACATCTGTCACAAAATACTCAATGCAAAAACTCTGAGGTAATGGAATGATTATTAATGATCACACAAAAAACACAGTCCCCCTGAGAAAAACTTCCTCTGTCAGTACAAAAGTACATTAAAGCTCAATGACAGGACAAAGAAGCATACACAGCCTATGCACAGTATTTATCTCCACAAAAAACTATCACCAAAGCGTAGTAGTCCTCATGTTGTACTTTAACATCTGGTTCTTACAAATGTTAATTAGCCTTATGACCTAATACTGACAATTCTAATTGTTTTAAGCTTTTTTCTTTCTTTTTTTTACCAAAATAGGCGTGCCAACTAAACACATTTTTAGCAACAGATTTAGAAAGTACAACAATGATGTGAGATATTGGTGCCCAATTAAAAAAAAATCTCAAATGTATTTTGTGTGTCTGTGTGTGAAGGTAAATAATTAGGGATTTTAAATCAAAAACATTTTTACAAAGTTGTAGGTTGCCTTAAATAAATCAAATAAATTACTAAATATAAATCACATCAACAGAGGGCTACAGGGAGAAGGGCGTTGACACAGAGCAAATATAGAGGGATTGTTATGAGAGAGGAAGAGAAATTCTTCCTTCTTAATTTCCCAAATGATTATAAAACGACACACTGAATTTTTCATCTCATTGTTTAAGATACAATAAGGTAGACATTACACTAAGTTATTGTCAAACTTTATTAATGGCACATATTCCTGATGGGTTCAGCGCTTTTATCAGCATGACAGTATGATGCAAAAGCATAATATGTATTGTTCCTGATTTTTGATTGTGAGCTTTAGCTCCAGAAAAGTTGAGAATTATACTCTTCCCTTAAGGGGACAGCAGGACTTTAATGAATACAGATGAGATTTCTGGACTGAATCCAAGCAACAATGAATTGTTCATGGACATGTATTTCTGAATTCCTGCAAATAAAATCCTCTGTCACAGGGAATGACAGATACAGCCTCACTTGGTTTTAGCCTTGGGCTGACAACAGCTGAAAAATTGTCAGATCAATTATCTCAGGAGATAACAAAGCTGTCTATGATTCTGTGACCAACTGTTACTATTTGTAATCCATTAACATCCAACACTTTGCTTGTCAATTGCTTTATCCCATCTCTCTGAGCCAAGAACGGGTCACTTGGAGACAAGAAAAGTGGGAAAACATTACATGCCCCGTATCACCTTTTGCCATGCATTATGTAGTGTGCTGATCCTTTATTTGTTCTCTGGAACATCTCTTTTCCACCAAGGAATGATGACAAACAGATATTTTTTGGCACAAATACAAATTAATCAATTTTCTTATGGTACACATGGGCAGGGAGCACACATCTGTGCTGCAGGAAGCACAGTAATATCCAAGATAATTCGTCCATTTGCACTGAAATAATGGCGCATCTTTCAAGTTAAATCTTTCGTCTGTACACTCCCCAGTGGGATAAAACAGGATCATTATTCCAAAAGCTGACAGAGAAAGGTTTTCGATGATGAAGAGGAAGTTCATTGAAAGTAGGACAATTCTAATTAGACAGAACAGTTTTTCTTTCCCACCATGCTTAACTTTATTATCATCTTTCAGAGGAAAAATCGGTAGGTCCCAGTGTCCCAGCTGTCGGTATCACCACAATCACGTCGTTCTCATTCATGAAAATGGCAAATATCAGTCTTCTTACTTTTTTTATAACCCACCACCTTCATGACATGAGAGTGCATTATCAAAATTGAATTTTTAATTGCTTGTGAAGCAGTCAGCAGTGCACTTAAGAAGAGCACAAAAATGCAAATGATGAAAATCTATTTTGATTCTGAAGGAAAAGAAAGGTATTTTAATTAGTTTCCTAATCTGTCTAATCATCCTTATCAGAGCAATATTTGTTTATCCAGCAGTTAGTTAAGTATTGGCTGAGCACACTTTAATTAACAAATACATAAGGAAATATAGGGAAAATCAGTAAACACAATAGATACATGTACACTTTAATCAAAGGTGCAAACTATCTGACTTTCAAGATTAAAGATATTTTTTATTTTAAGGGCAAAACATTCATAAAAATAGTTTCCTACAAACCAATTGTGAATTAGAAACAATATCACAAGAAGCCAGCTTGTGTTTGAACAGAACTTGGCAGGTCTATGATCCATGTGGTTAATTATTTAACTATTAAAAGTAGCATTGATGTCTGCACCCCACAGTACCTTACTGTCAGCAATTTTCCTACTTCCATGGAGTTGTCCAAATCCCCTTGCACAGACAGCAACTAAGTCAGTCTTGCACCTGACTTTCCAATGACCTGAAGACTTAATGTATCTCGAAAATGACAAATTAAATTTTCAAATACAAGTGTCTGACTTGTTACAGAAGGGAAAGTCATGATGTGGCAGTAAAGGCAACGGAGATGGCTGGAAAGAGAAAGCGAGTGATGCTTTGCATTTTGAGGGCTACTCTTGCACTTCAATGTCTTTTTGCCCTATGGCCCCCTCTCCTTTGACTGAGGACATACATTGTCTTTCCACTCACGCTTCACAGAGTCAGTAGGTCTACCTTTGTCTAATACACCCCGAGGCAGTTCTTACAGTTCAAAATCTCAAAGAACCCAGGCGAGGAGGAGCATCCTGTTCCAGTCAACCATTTATAAGAGCAATCCCATCATTCAGTAGGAAATATTTGATTTTACACAGGGAAATCTTTCCAAGATGAAGTGAGCTATATAGTAGGAGGAAGCTTGAGAGATACATATCGAGGCAATGCTTGTGAAATTATACTTGATTTGTTACTGAAAATAATCTTGATCTGTATGCTGTGGTTTAATCTCTGAATGGTGACTCGGGATAACTCAGAGCACACCTGTTTTTTGTTTGTAAGTCAAAATACTCAAATATTCAAAGCACATTCTGTCCCTTTGATTAATGCAAGATCCATTACTTTCCATGTGATGGCACCAGGTGCCTTCTTCTTCTTCTGCTCCATCTGTTTAATTATTCAGCTTCAACCTGGGATCTCTCCAGGTCCCACATACCTGCAGCAGAGCACTCCCTGGACAGGCATCTTACGGCAGTGACAGAATCTCAGACATAAAACTGCTCTTCTGCTGATATGATAAATGAGAATGCACATTCACTGCAAGTCCATGTTTCAAACTGGCTTCTGGGGTGTAACTAATGTCTGACTAGGGAAGAATATCACTGCTAATTGCATACTGTGACAGCTCGGGTTTGTGCAAAGAAAGCTTTTTTTTCTGCAAGGAGCAGAGAGAAACACTCAGACTTAATATGGCTATCATAACCAAAGCTGCACAGTCTAATGTCAATTCTAAGTCATTTCCCCCCTCATTTCCTTTATTCCAAACACTGAAACATTTAAGAAATGACATACACTATCTATGCACTTTCACTGTTTGACACAATGTAAGTGGCACAACATAAACTAAATTAGGTACAGCAAAGAATTCCTGAGCTTTTCCATAATTTGGCTTTTAAATTAGCGCAACAGATCATTAATCTAAGACAGATAAAATAAACTGAGTATGAATTAATTCAAAGACGGAGCACAGAGAACACAATCTCTAAATGGATTATTATAGCAGGTATGCAAGCAAATTGTCAATAATTGATTTTAGCTCATGATGAATGTGCCATATAGTGTGGAAATAGTGGTCATTTTGTCACTAACAACTGAAAGCAAACTTAGTTTTCGTGAAGTCGGACACATTTACTGTATAGTTTTCAGCAAATAAGTTTGTTTGTTTGATTTGGATCTCTGAGACATCCTGCATGTAGCCGACAGGGTTGGGATGGTCAAATGATAATCCAGGAAAGGCAGAGTTGAATTATAGTATGTTAATGTCTGTTATAACACAGACCTTAGGGTCTTTTAGTCTTTAAACCTTGTTAAACCTTTTCAAACAGCAAAAAAGGAAATACACATAAACATCACTGGTTGAGATGGGAATTGAACATGCATCAACAGCTTGTACCAAACCTATATTTCCTTTTTTTTCTGACAGTTTCACAAAATGTCTTTTAGATGGCTGTTAGGTTGTTTTACGAGTCAAAGAAAAGAAAGAAGCAGAGCAACTTTTTTTTTTTTTAAAGTAACTGACAAACAGTTACTGTGACTTTTAAGGTAAGGACAAGCTGTTCTGTGTCTCAAAAGTCAACTTAGAGTTGACTCTAAAAAAGACTCAAATAGCAAAGTTTAAAGATATAAAAACAACTTTTTTTTTCACACACACACATTCCAGTCGACAAAAAATAATGGGTCTGCTCTCTGTGGGATCTCTGTAGGTCATGTCTCTGTTCATAACAGCTTGACATGGTTTGGATATCTCAGAGGCAGCTCTGGCCTGGTGTTACACATAACAGTACTAAATCAATAACAGACTCACCCTGATGCACTGAGTTTGGAAAAGCATGTGCATGTTAGGAACACTGAAAGTCTGCGTTGAAAAAGTATAATACAATTTGTCATTTTCAAAACAGAGGAACGGGTATGACCCATTCTACCGTACCCTAAATGAATTACTTGTCAAGTGAAAGACTTTCAACATATGCAGTTGTGTGGTAAAACTTTGGGGAGCAGTGTGCCACACTTTGTACAGATCTGTCATCAGCTCGTACATTTCTCTGACAAGCTGTGATGTGAGGTCAAATATCTCCTACATATAATTCTTATGGCATGTGCTGCTGACCTTTTAGATTCTCTGAATATAAGAAAGTGCAGCTTTCTCTGCCACAAAGGGCTACACTGGTCCGTTATTGTAATACCTCAAACTGTCTTTGTCTTTGTCAGAATTGTCTACCTCTGGAATGTCACCTACAATAAGGTGTTGATGGGATTAACCTGTGCTCAAGTGGTAAGAATTAGTTGATAACAGACAACATAAGTCCATGTTCATTTTTCTGTAGCATTGATCTACTGTATGTACAATTTCATCATCCAGAGAGACTGGCCAGTCCCACTCATAGAACCTCCGAAATTGAAAGATATTTCTTCTTTGCAACAACATTGAATCTCACAATCTTGATCCCAAAAACAGATATGGCACATCCTAACACAAACGCACGTCACGATGCAAGATAAAAGCTGAAAGCTTGCTCCGGGTCAGTCTGCAAACTGAAATGTCTCTCTTTCTCAGAGGTCTTTTATTAATATTTTATGCTCTTGCACAATGAAAACTAGTTCGACTCAAGCTTGCCTGCTAGGGCAAAAAAGAAAATAATGTATAAACCAGAAAAAAACAGGTCAGAGGAGGGTTTGACTGAAGGGGTAACCAACACTGAATGAGAGCAACAGCCACAACAGCTATTACCACAACAGCAGCAGCAGAGTTAGAAGCTATTACAACACATTCAAGAAAACTATATGTTAGCTGAACAGCTTGAATCCCAATTGCCAGTTCAAGTGACTGCTTTTGACACATCAGGCATTTATGATTTATTTTCCTCTGCTGCAATGATTGTTTTAAGAGGAGGCCAGATGAAGAAGCGCGCCACATATTTATATCCAACACCAGAGAACAGTAATCAGTTTTGTTTCAGGGTGCTTGCATTCATGTTCCTTCTTGTGTTTTTCCCAAAATAATGAATCCCTCAGGAGCAGACTAGCTTGGTAGAGTCACATCCCCCATCTACAGAATGCAGTGACTTAATGCAATGCCATCCTAACCAATCTATTGCAAAAATGGAATGGTTATGGAGAGCTCCACAGCCGCAGTAGAGATCAGGAGGGGATGGACAAGATGCAGCGTTTTTTTTTGCTCCAGTGTAATTGGCTGTGGAGCCTAATAAAGTTTCGTGTTGGAGCTATCAGGTGGGAGGCTGAGCATAGGGGAAGGGAGGGTGGCTTAATCAGCTGCTGTCACTTAATCCCATACCTGTAATGTGTTTTGACAAAGTAAAGGGTAAAAATGCGATCACGAGACTGTTGTTGGCTGGAAGGAGGAAAGGATTCAGGCTCTGTCCTTGAATTGAGGATTTTGTTGGACTAAGTCAATGATTCAACATACCCAGACTCTTTATTAAATTGTTCAGTGACTTTTTCATTTAAATGTGTAAAGAGAAAACAAAAAATGGATTAAAAAAGAATCATTCAAAAGCTAATTCCACCACCTTCTGCCAAATCCTACATTATTCCGATAAGGCTTGTAAATATTATTCCTGGGTTTTCATACTTAGTAAGATTCTCCCCACATTCTGTTCACTCGGAAAGACCATGTTTACAATCATCACCAACACTCTGAACATCTGCTGGTACTGTGACAGACCATTAAAAACAGAGAGAAAAAAAGATATCCTGCATAAATGAAGCTTTGCATTCTAAGCCTTTGGGCATTGTGTGGTTTTCATCAGTGTGCATATTTCTTCCAACAGAGAGAGAGTTCGTCATACTGGAGCCACAGAGCTAAAGCCAAATTCTGCCTCACCTAAAGCCATTGCACATGTCATTTCTAGGAAGGCCTAGACAGATGAAATACACAATGGCTCCTATCTACAACCCAGCAGAATTCTCATGTATGATTTTGCTCATAATTAAAGCATATGACTAATGAAACATTAATTCGAGCCTCCTAGAATTTTTAATCATGAGCACATTCATTAGGTACACTTAAGGGCTGGACCAAGCCTATAAAACACCAGGGGAGCACGAGCCCTAACCCACTGAAGTGGATACACAGGAATATGTTCATTGAGACAGATGTGGGAAAAGAGGCCACTTGAGTGTGAAGAACCACCTCATCACAGAGCTGTAAAGAAATCGTTATGTTTTAGAAAAAGTCTAGGCACTCGAGGAACAGCTCACCAACTGACCTGTGAGCAAAGCCAATCAGAGCTTTATACAGAAAACAGCGCGCTATCACGGTGATGTGCGCCTTTTGTTTTTGGTAAGCGGCTGTCTGCCTCAGTCCCTCCAGTTCATCATGGGGCTTGCCGCAATATTGGCAGAGGGTTATGAGAATGCCTGGAGGGCTGCATGGTATGGCTCTGCTATGAGCAATGCAATCTCAGAGTTTTCAGGCTTGCTAAATCAATTACACAGGGTTGTGGAGCGTCTGCCCCTCTCCCTCATAACACTCATTGTTTCTGTACGTATCTATTGGAAAGAGTGCCCCCTCTCACCCTGATGAGTTGATGGACTGGCTTCCTGCACGACTTACTTTGTGTGTTCTGATTTTTATCTGTCCACGAGTCACAATGAAGAGCAAATGGGACAGAAGTCTTGGAATTTGAAGCAGAAAATGTTTCCAGAGCCCCTGAAAGCATTTCTTTTCTCTTTATAACTTTGTGACCAGGAGCAAGGTTGGAGAGACATTAATGACAGACAAGGGAGCCGCAGATCAACAGAGCCTCAGGGCATCGGCACTGATCCTGGCTCAAAGTAAGAAGGTCTGGGGGGCAAAAAAACAACACTGCGTAACAAAAGGAAACAACACAACACCAGGTATTATTAATAACACCCCACACATGAATAAAAACTGCACAACCTTAGATTCCCCTGACAGGCGAAGCTTCCTGAACTCGATTCGCAAACATTTTGTTATCAAAATCTATCAAAACATATGATGTAAGAGATTTTTTATTTTTGTTTAGTTTTTTTCTGTTTGAAAATTCTGTGCTGTTCATCTTCCTCAGACTCCTTTCTGCTCCATCATTCTCAAATCTGTCCACCTCATAAAGGTTAACTGTCCTGTTCTCAAATGTGACTGATTAATATCCAAAATGGCTTATATGGTCATCTTGGTGTCAGATTTATCCACTTTGCTTCAAAATATATAAACTGTGCAATCCAAAAATCTATAAAATCGGCTCATGTCCTTTCCATGATTAGGTGAATAATGCAAAAGACTTTTAGAGGTGTGCTGGTTGATGGATGTACCTCCCCTTGGATTTTCTTACACTATAAGGCAACAATTACGCACAGCTATGGAGGCCAGGATTACACAAATAGCACCGTATTCTGTGAAAAGTATTAAAGGTAATTGCGCATCCTGTATTCGTATGCTTCTGCATCCAGCCGCGGCTTACACGCAGCGTCTCTACCTGCAGCCAGTGCTGCCCCACCCTTATGTTAAGAGGGCTATTGTAATCTTCGCGGCGTTTTTCTCCCGCGACTCTTTCAGTGAATCGTTGATGGATTGACCTTGGGATTTTTGATAGTGTATGGGCAGCGCTTCCGTCCATCTCTCTGTGAACTGGTGTGGTTTTCTGAGCCTGGAGATCAGCGGCACGGCAGACGCATACGCGTGACACAATGCCTCAAGGGAGACCTCTCGACAACGACGGTCGATATCTCCTGTGGAACGCGACGTGATGCGCGCCAAGCCACACAGCGACCCAACCCAGCCCAAGCCAGTGGTGAATGGAACAGGCACAGAGCAGATCCAAACGACCGATAAAACCCACAAACAAAAGCGTAAAGTTCAGACTGACTCGTTTCTGTTAGGTTGATTCACTTAATTTGGTCGAGGAAAACTTTTACCATAACTGCAGTGCAGGTGTGAAACCGTTCATTTTCTGTTTCTCTTCACAAATTTAAAGGAAAATAAGCGTTTTAGTGTCACGGGTTTCCTTTATTAATCCTTGCGTGCGCGCCTGTGCATCTGGGCAAAGGAGGAAATTGCCAACATGGAATCGTCATTTTACTAGAAGTTTGTTATTTCATGCAATATAAATGCCATTAATAAAAAAAAATCAATAAACAAATATCAACTCTTGGCCTGAAACGTCCCATCTAAAATCTCGCCTCAAAAATATCCCTATGACGCTCGGGGCTTGGCAAACCACACGCTGGCACGGCAGCACCAGTGCCGGACTGGACTCACCTGCAGGACACGGTGATCTCCACTTTGGTGGCGGGGATGCTCCCATTGATGGGGTCGAAGTCACAGACCGGTGCCGTGGCCTCCACCTTGTCCATAACGTCTCCCTCCATGCGTGCGTAAGACCCGGGCCAGCTCCTGTGGCCGCGCAAGTCCCTGCGAACCTGGAGAGCCGAGAGTGAAGAACCGGAGCGCAGCAGCAAAGCGAGCACCAGTGAGCACGGTCCAGACAAACCTCGCAGATGCTGTCAGCTGGACGGGCAACAGCATGGAAAGTTTCAGTGGGGACTGCAGCTACGAGACGATTGATTGAACAAAACTGGGATCACATGGCATGGAGCATCAACACCAACTCCGTCGTTTTTCGGACAAAGAATGAGAAGGAGCTGCTCCCTGAGCCAGAGGAGCTTTGAAAAGTAAATGCAGTGAACTCCACCCCTCCCGTCCGCATTCTCTTACTGTACAGAGCGGAGCTGTGGCTGTCATTCAGTGTAGTTTCAGGTTATTGATTTGTGGTGGTTGGACGGTTATTTTAGCCCAAATTGGTTCGAACAGCAAACTGAGAGCATTAGGGCGTGAAAACCCATCTACTGCCAACCATTACTTCTCATGTAGTTTTTATATTTGACTAAAGCAACCAAGAGTGCGGTTTTATTTGTATTACATAATACAAAAAAAGACGGACAATAAAGAAAATCCTCTCAAGCTCAGAAATCAGGACATTTCCTGACACTGTTTAGGCTATAATTAACCGAGAGGATGTTTGGTGCTCTTTCAGCATTTGGACAGCTCCTCAAACTCCCACCACTTCAGTCAGAGCCTTTATAGTTGGTCTTGGGGGGGAAAGAAACAGCACATTCCACTGTTGGGGTCAGTATAGGAGGTGGTTCACCTGCAGAGCAGCATCGATTCTGTTACTATGCTTTCTCAGGTTGGACTGGAGAAATGACTAGTTCAACCATTCCAGTGACTTATACAGTGGTGAAATGCTGGCTGTGGGACATATTTGTAACGACACGTGTCTGTATAGTGGTGACTTACTGTTAAACATCACCAGAAAGTCTCCTTATGACACTTTATGGAATAACTTTAGATCAGTCCCCGCGTCCTCTGAAACCAATTACAGAGTTTACAGTATTAAATTGTTGGAAAGAGCAAATACTCTCTAAAAATGTCTCTGTGGCCCATCACTTTTTTAGAACTGTACAGGCTTTTTGCTCATACAGAAGATTCATTTTGAATTCTGTTTAATTCTGTCCAGTCCTAGTTTTACTCATTTCATGTTATGAATGTTCAATTTCAGTTTCAATTTACATTTGGAAAATCATACTCAAAATCAAATACACTCTTAAACACATGTAAATACTAAAAATTCTGAAATCTTTTCATGATAAATTCACAATCATGAAAAGATCCCAACAATCACTCGTCAGCTGTCATTTTTGAGCAGCATGCATTATGGGTGATCAGACTCAGACTTTGACTGACTGTGCAAACGCTGCTGCATATTTCAGACCAACAGAGCACTGATTTATCATTATTCATGTTCACTCTGTAATTAGCCCTGGTGGTGGCCCTTGGTTGGCTGATTTTGAGCTCCCTTTAGCACATTGTTCCTTGCTGCCCGCTGCGCATCTCTCCTCTATTCCCACCCGCAGACACCCTGCTTCCCATAGCTATGGAAAGAGTGTAATTATGGCCATATGAACCTTCTCAGTGGGGAACGTGTGTGTGTGCATGTGTGTCGGTGAGTGAGCAGTGTTACCTCCCACACCTGCTCTGCATCAGAAGCAGGGCTCAGCTTTAGGGGCCACATGATGGAGGGATTAAACTCCATTGATACGGGTTTAGTCTAAAAGAAGAAGATAAAACACTAATAGATATTACAATTAGTTCAAACATTAATTTTGTATTTATATAGTACATTTTACAGGTTTTATATACTTTTTTTGGCATCTGATTTGACATATATAGCCAATCAGTGTGTGGAAAAGTACAACACAGACAGTTTTTCAAATAACAGGCTGTTGGTTTTAAGTCTCCGAGTATAACTTTACTCAGAGACTTATAACCAGTAGCCTGTTAGTTGAAAAGCCGACTACATGCAGTCATTTGTTCTTCTCAGTAACTTGAAAAAGTGATTATCTAACAGCAATGGCAAGTAAGTAAGGCTAAAGAACAAACTTTTAGCAATAAACTAACCTGTTTTATATACAGGTAGCTTGGGGGGTCAGCATAACGTAATTTTTACATGTAAAGTCTTTTGGAACATCCCCTGACTGAAAGTCTTGTCACATGCACATTTTGACAACTATCATCGTAAACTCTTTAGCTGTTCTCAGGCCCCATCACAAATAGCTTCTCCTGCACACACAGCTGCCATCTACTGACAGAAGAACCTTTCTGCCAGTTACAGTTTTCAGTTTTCAGATGACATTAAAACAATGCATTTCAAGAAATAAAATGATACATTTAATGCAAACACCCAAAGCCTTCCATATCCAAGAGCAGGTACCACTGTTCTTAGACTATTCTTAGTCCTCCAGTTTTGCCATCCGGGCATTTTTTCATCATAATGTATTTTCAAACTCTGTCATTTCTAGCCTTGGCTTTCCCGAATTGTAAAAATGCTTATCAGTTTTCAGATCTTTCTTGTAAATAGTGGCATATTGGATCAATTCCTACTTTTTTGTCATCTTTAAAAAATTGGGCCGTATATAGATGTTATTGGGCTGTACATTTCTTCACTGGACACAAAGTTACTTCAAATATAGAAACAAGTACAAGTATGGATTGATTTACATTTCAACTGAGGGTGTATTTGGTGTTGATTTAGCTCCTGTAACAATGCTCCATCTGCTTAAGAAAGTATCTAAGTGCATGTTCTAAGACTAAATGCTCTGATGTCACAGTAAAACATTTTGTGAGGCACGGAGGAAAAATTATGTGCACTAGTGCCACGGGCATTTCCTGTTTTTGTGAAATGGTTTACAATGAGGCCAAGCACTCTAGGAAGTCTAGCAACAATTTTTTGTGCAGCCTGGAGACATCTCCAGCATCTACTTCGAAGTGAACATCTGTGAAGCAACATACTCTAATGATGGAAGCAAATTCCCAAAATGACTGTAGCCAGGAGTTGAGTCTTACTCAGTATGGTGTGGCAATTTGTTGCAGTTTTCAACGTCTCTGTTTTAAAACACAGTAAGGGTGGGCATCTTAGGCAAAGGTGGTTGTGCTACATTAACTGATTTCAGTTTATATCTGTCGTAATCCAGGCACAGAGTTTAGCAGTTGATTTTGTAAATTTGCAGCCTGTAGGCATGAGCCAACAGCAGCATGCTGTCATGAGCAAAATACAGAAAGACAAGCTGCTTTTAAAAAAATATTTATATTTGTGGTTTTGTGTGAGACATGTATTTTCACTTCATTTGAATTCTGTTTAAAAGTATTCTCTGATATATTTGGTTTGTGACTTAACTTTAAGTGTAGAAGATAATTGTTGTATCACAACTTTTCATTTGTGTGGTTTCCGGAGACTTTTCCCAGTCAAGTTTATCTTTGTAATTCTACAGCTACAATCAGTGCTGCATGGAATAGCCCCAGCTCTTAAATATTTCTGCATTTTCTGTCCTCGCATTCCACAGAGAGCCACAACCAAGAAATGGTGTTAGAAGCACCAATGTGGAAACTGATTTAAAAGTTAAAGTTCTTGAGTGAGTTGGATAAAAGATGGATGAAAACTTTATTAGTGGTTGAATTATCAGCATCACGTCTGCAAAGACTGCAACAACAAATTATTGGATCATTTCAGAATAATTTTGCCCAATATCATATTTCAAAGTTCTTCAATATCCCACCAGCCAAAATTCGAAATTTGATCAAATGGTTTAGAGAATCTGGAGACTTCTCAGTACACATGAGATGTATACAGAGATTACTGTATGACCATGGTGAAAAGTCAATATTGGATTTCAGTGACCATCTAGCCTTCAGGGGGTACCTAATTGAAAACAGACACAATTCCGTCATGGAAACAACTGCATGGACTCTCTACCAGAAATTAATGTCTGTGAGCACAGTTTACCATGCCTTCCACCAACTCATGTTCAGGCTCTATTGTACTGCGTGCAACCAAATGTTCAGAGAACTGCTACCATCTCTGAGGATCAAAACTCAATCAGCATATAAATCCAGACATTTAAATCTGGGAACAAATTGTTTTAAGATTTGACACTACCATTAAATTCAAGATTTTGATTATTTTTAACATGTGATGTTTATTGTGCATTGGTTTACAACCTTCACAAATAAAAGCATTCTGTTTAACATTTGACAGCGTCTCTGTGTTTTTGGAGGTGGAGCTGCATTTCGAAAAGCATCCTATCCTTTGAAGTACCTTTGAATAAACATCTTTGTTGTTTTCCTTAACTTCCAATGAGAAATCTTATTGTCGATTGACACAGACTATGTGGTTTATTAAAGAAGTGGACCCCATTACCTAAGAATGACAGAAAATGGATTTAAGGCCACAAGCAAGCCAATGGCAAAGGCTAAAAGATGACGGTACAATGTAGAATAACAAAACTCTACAAAGTTGGCACAAAAGTGAGGTCTCTCTTGTGCATTGAGCTATATGACAGATCTGAATCTGATACTGTTACAAGAAGAGAAGAAAATCCTCTCCCGCTCTTCCATCACACGAATCGGTATCACTCTGTGCTGAGCACATTTTCATGTATCATTTTAGAAAATCCTATAACTCTGCCTGTGCTGTGGTTTTACTATATAAGAAAACAGGAAGCATTAAATCTCTCTGCTGTGTGGACTTTTGTGAGTGGATATAAAGTTGTAAACAAAAAGAAGGAATGAGAAATGAATTCAAATAAGAATTAGTGTTTTAGATCAGTGCTGCTCCACTGTACTGTCCACTCAAGCTGCACGGATGGGAGGTTGTGTTACCAAGCCTACAGGGAGCAAGAGTGTCAGATCCTTCCTCATTCATCTTCCACAAGTCAAAGAAATCGCAAGATGTGACCGCTTCAGATGGGTTGGGAGGACAGGGTTTCTCTAGGAGTGTGTATGTGTGTTTATGTATCAGAAATACTGTAGCAAAGACTCAGCTGTGACACTGATTGAACACAAATAAATGGGATGTCAGCAGCCATTCCCCTTCTATCACTACACCACTCGCTTTTTTCTGTAGCAGTGACAGGAAACACTCTTGTTTTACTTCCTTTCCACAGGGTTCATTATGTTCAGACAGAGATTCAGAGCCCATAAAGTGGAGACATTCCTTATTATCGAGCTCGGACGATGTGTTACACCTTGTGACCAGCTCCGTGTGTTCTGATGCGATGAGGATGCAGAATTCACAGACAAAATCCTGTATCTCAGATTTTATCCTCTAATAATAGGTTGAGAATTCCATTCATATGTAGAGTTTTGGTCATATAAGCCGAAAGGCTTTGTTTTCTGCAGTTATACTTTGAAAGGCTGCACGCATGAAGTAATTCATATAAATAATTTTCCCTCTAAAAGAAAAAAGCAGAGAAACAAATCACTGGATTTATTGAGAGCTGTCATGCAAGTACGAATAGTATAATGTTTCAATATTCCCAAGTGTGATTGCGAGTGATAGAAAGAACTGCTTGCACATTTTAATGAAAGAAAATAATGGAGGGGGGATTTTTCATATCCTCTGACAGATCTGTTCGCAAGGCATTTGCGACAGCAGGGAGGAGGACTCAGCTGTGTGGCAGACAGGTCTTTTCTCCTTCACTTTCTGCCTGAAGCCAACTTTAAAGAATTCAGCTTCTTTGATAATGTAAAAATTATTGCTTATAATGTAAGCCCCATGTATTTGTAGAAAGCTGCCAAATTAGTCAGGTCTTAAGTTAAGTGAATGAAAATAAAGTCAGTTAAAATAAATGTAATTAGCTAATAAGTATGTATAGAAAACATTTTGTAATTTACAGATGATAGATACAAACCATGCTTACATTTGCTCGGTCAATCTATCAATATTAATGTTAATTCAAGAGTTTTTCCAATATTAACTGACGAATGTTATACATTATGTCAAAAATGCTAAATTATCTCCTCGCCTTGTTTTTGTGTATTTCCAGAATCATTGTTTTGTTGCAGACCTTTAATTCCATAAAGACAACCTGGATTGAGTGAAGACTGTTGTGAGCTGAAGCGTTCAGTTTTGATCAGTTCACCATCTTTACCTGTAAAAGTGCTGAAGGGTCACTGAAATGCACTGAGACGACTCACCACTGTTTGCCTTTTTTTTGTTTAATTTTTTTACATCGCACTATTTTTAACTCATTTGTCAGGGGGGCTCTGAAAGGTTTGCAGATATTCTTTCCAATGTTAGACCATCACTGGGTGCTGACGTGTCTCCACCGTCATGTTGAAATGTCTGCTTCACATTCTGTTTGCAAAGACCAATCAATGAATCCAGTTGCTGTATGTAAATGCCAAGCTGTAACAGACAGAAACAATCCCCAGAGAGGTCATTTAGGACTCCTCAACTGAATGAGCTCCCTTCCCATGAATGCCAAACTTGTTAGAGGCATAATCTGGAAAAGCTACGGTTTCTCACATCAGAGCGCCGCTCGAGGACTTCTCTGAGTAGATAAATGCTGTGGTCCGTCTTTCTTCTTCACCTCTTTGGCAGCTTGACACCCAGGAGCAGCCTGACCCAGATCTAGGCGTCCCTGTGCTGGAACTGTATGCATATTCAGTGAGCTCTCTTAATCACACGGCAGCTCGATCAGCAGAAGAGAGAACTCTCATTAGTTGCTATCATCTGGAGGCAGCTCACCCGCCGCATTTTTCCTGTGTGTCACAATTTATTGTTTGTGTGTGCTGCTCCTGTCCTTTCCATGGTGGCTCACGCTGGGCTGTCGTCTGCCGTGGACGTGGTCGCATGTGAAATAAGGATGTGATGAGTCTAACCTTGTCACAATGTGTCTGATAAATGAAGGGGGCTTCAACATGCTTGTTCCTTGGTAGTCGTGCTTTGGAGACTAAACCATGTGATTAAAAGACTGCAGCAGTTTTCCCTTGAGAAATAACCCAAAAAGCTTATTTTCCTCATTTTTTTTCGAGCAAACTGCTGAGAAAGGAAAAAATAAAGGGCCAAACGGAGACAAGTCATCAAAACAGAAGTGGCTGCGATCTGATCAGATTAGGAGCTCATACCTTTGCAGTGCTACACCCAGTGAGCTGCATCGGAGGTGGGCAGTGATAGATCCCTTACCCACAAGAAGAATCAAGACAATCAATACAAATATCCTTTTCTACAGAAGTCAAAACAAATTAGTTTCAAAATAAAAGAGCTTTTTTTTTTGCTTAAGCTTGACATCTTACGTAAACTGACAGGGCTTCATGAAAAAAAGCCACATTCTCTTAAAAGAAGGTAAAAAGAAGGTAAAAACATCAGACAGACAAAACCAATGCAAAGTCGACACCCGTGCGTCGTGAAGAATTCACACGTTTGTGTTGTTTGAGCAAATATAAAAAACTCTTGTCCACTCTTCGCTTCTTTGTTCTTCTGAGCCGTTTCGTCACTCATTTAGTTTTCCAGCCTGTTGCATCAGTCTCTATATACTTGGGCAGCAATCAGTTGTCCCCGACAATCCCTGCGAAGCCCCAAAGGGCAGCTAAAAAAAGACGAGTGTAAATAATCAACTTATTGAACCTTAAAAAAATCAAGAGGAAGCCTTTCTTTGTTGAAGTTGGGTGAAACCAAATACAACTTTCATATATAATAGTTTTGGTCATAGTTTCTCTTTATTGCAAAATACCTAACTCCGAATGATTGATATTTTTGCTTCCTTTGTGGAAATAAGTCACCGTCTGCTCAGCTGCCTGACATATCAAATTAATATCACTTTGTGCTGCTTACACTATTTTTAATCTTAACTCTACAACCCCAAACAGCCTAATGAAGAAGTGAAGGGCTGCCAAAATGCTTCCTTCTGACAAACTGATTGATCCTCACACACAGAGACATACAATATTGCACATATGTGTAATACTGTACTTGTGCAATCATCCAGAGCGTCACCTCACACCAAACAAGCCCTAAAACATGCCCTCGAAATAGTGAGTAAAATTAATCTTAGTCTGCAGCATGTTCCCACAAAGATGGAGTTTGAAAGCGCACGTACACTCACTGTTGCCTCCATTTATCAGCTTTCACCAAACTGCTATTTATTTTCAGGAGCCGAATGGCAAGAAATTCCTTCATTATTGACGCCTGTTTGCTTGAACTGCGAACGTCACGGTGTCCGATGTCAATCAATAAAAGAAAATGAATTGCGTTACCACTGAAGCAGGGAGCCCGAAAGAAAGGTATCATCTGTTCATCTGCTGAATTCCAGTGAACAGCATCATCTAAATTTTCCATTTCACCTTCCCGGCGCGGCAGCAGCACAAACACTAATCAGTCTACCTCAGACTGCTAACTGACGCAATTTAGTTTGTGTTGACTGAAACTCGCTGCTCATCTTTATTGATATCAAAATAATTTAGGTGTTTAATAGAAGGCATCTTCCGGCTTTAGAGGCATCAGCGGAATAGTTGAAACTTTGTGTACATCCTTCAGGCAGAAAGGAATATATTCTGACCTCATCCACTGATGAACAACCAGAAGGTCTGACTTTAAATACTGCACCCAGTTGCCTTCTGCCCCTGCAGTGCCAGCAGCCATGCATAGATTTCTCTCCTGTCCTGATTTCCATTGTGGGTGGGAGAGATTTCATCACGGTGTTTTCTCAAAGCTATATGCATGCAAATCATTGGATTTATCCCCCTGTGCACGCATCCGCAGTCGGTAATATGTGAACATTGGCATGGCTGGGCTCACAGCTGACACTGTGCACCACCAAGGGCTCATTGAGGAGAAATAGCTGGATTCCTCCCACACAGAGAGCCAAGGCAGGTGCAGCAGAGCACCCCTGAGTCAGTGAACTACATTATAGCACACATCCCTGCATATGATCAAGAAAAATATGACAGCATGAACAAAAAAAAGGGGAGGGGGAGCCATAGTCCTGCAGTATGTGCCTGAACACCTCTGTCTTGTGAGGATCACCATCATGTGATGGCACGAGGAGTGGACCTGTGTTTGTGTGACAGCATGATTAATGTGACTTCACACCCTCTGTGTTAGTTGACCCTTGTGGCTCTCACATTTAGATAATGAGGAGATCTTGTTCAACAAGTGAAGCATCCCTCCCTTCTGACCGGCTCAGGGGACGAGCCCTCCGGTGCAGCGAGCACTGCCAGAAGACGCCCCGAGCAGGATTAGCCATCATGGCAAATCTCATTACGGGACCAGCGTGATTTTAGGAGTTCATGGACATTCAAATGCTCGAAAAAAGCCTCAAGGAAATCATCACTGGCTGAGAGATAAATAAATAAATAGAAACTCATCAGTGGTGGATGTGGGTAGCAGTGCAAGCCTGCTGTGGTGTCATTAACACCAGCAGTCTAACCTCTTTGAGCTCTTCTTTACCACATGACTGGCACTTGACAATTTCTATAGAAATGACAGTTCTTTTGCCTGCATTGTATTCTAATTTTTTATTCTAGTCAACAGAAGAACTGAAAGAGCATCAATTCCTGGTGTAAATGCTTTTCTACAGTCATGTATAGTTTGTAGTTTGCCCTTCACTATTTTAAAAAAAGCCAGAACTCAAGTCAAATACTGAATATTTATTTTATTGACGCTCTTTGTAATGGCACAGGCACATGGTTCAGTCTGTATTTCACATATGTGTCTGCTCCATGATCATCTCTGATCAAAGACTGCATTTTTCAGAGTGCCTACTAAATTTCTTAGATGTCCAATCAAGTCCCATTTTTTGTCAAAGAAGCTGCTTTATGCAAGGGAGCACCTTTTCTTTCTGTTCTCAGTGGGTAAAAGAAAAAGAATAAATGGCTGTGAAAAAAACTCCTTTGTTCTGTTTCCTGGCTACGCTACCAAAACCAGGGATAAATCAATTCACAAAGCTAATGTCAATCCTCGGCTGAGTGTAAAAGATCCACTACAAGAGACAACACACAGAAATAGTCTG
>JABUIW010000028.1:13369267-13393406 GCA_013363375.1 Menidia beryllina
ATTTATTTATTTATTTATTTATTTATTTATTTATTTATTTATTTATTGTGCGTGTGTGATCCAGATACAGGTGCCAGAAGGAATCAATTTTGATTTGGGCAGAATGAGATCTCTTTGAAAATGATATTTTTGCAGCCATGTGATTGATGAACAAGGTGGTTGTGAAGCACTATTACTTGTGATTGGAATTTTCACCCTGGTATTTGTGACTGTGACAGAACAGCTTTGTACTTTCTGTGGTGCCAGTACAGATTTCTAACTAAATACACAAATCCACCACATGTCGTAGGGGCTTGTGGTCATTTCAGGTATATCTGTGGAAGATAAAGCCAGATCGACAGGAAAACAGTAGACATCTCCCTATTGTCCCATATCCAACCTGGACAAGTGTCAGCACTATGGTTGAAATGGTAAATGGAAAATCCTATCTTATCCTATCATTACTCTCTAGAGCCTAATCTTGTATTTCACCGCTTTAAGCTCTTAACTGTAACCAGTCATGTGACAGCGAAGTAGAAAAACCAATTACCTGTGAAAGTATGAGAAATATTGCACTGGATGTATCCCATGGTTTGCTGCATCACAGCAGTGTAACAACATCTTCCCTAACCCGCCTCCTCATAAGTGACCAAATCAAGTGTGAAACATATGTGCATCGCCATATGGCAAGATGTCACAGGTTAACGTCATCAAGCAGTGACATGAGGCAGTTGAGTGTCATCGTGTAACAGGAACATGACAGGGGCCTAGCATCTTCATCATTGTGAAGATTGGATTACGATGTTTTAGGCTGTGGAACGACGAGCTGTTAAGGGTCCTGCATCAGATAAGGTCGAGGACACACACACACACCTATTAGTCTTTTCTTTGTCAGGTATTGCTCTCATGCATTGCCTCGTCCATCACTTTAGCCTTAACTAACAAAGCCGCCTACCCCCAACCCTCACCTGATCTTACACAAACCATAACCCTAAAACCTAAACAGTCTTGCCCGAGCAAATTTTCAGAATTTCTAATAATTCAAATTATCTTTATAATCACAAAGAGATCAGTACTGTCTCAGAGGAAATGGCAGAAGTCTTAACAATCAAATGCAGGCTGAAAATGTTTTCAACCACACAAAGAAAGAGTGTAAACAAAAAAAGAGACTAAATATGTTTACTACTGTTACAGTTGTCTGTTTTATCATGTTCCCAGTTCCCAGTCTTTACATTGACAATACAGAAGAGATGTGACAATAGATAAATAAATAAAATGTGACTCCAAATAAGTCACATTACTTGCTTTTTTTCTTACTCCCAGAAACAAGTCCTCTGAATTTTACAGTTGGTAACTCGTAAAAAACGGTGACATAGTGGCAACAACCACTTGAGCATCGTACGCCTTTTCTTTTTGTTTAGGGATGACAAGCGATAGGAAAACATGCTGTGAATAATCCCACCTTTATGATGTAAGGGGGAGAACCAGCAAGAGAAAGGAATGACTTGGAGAGTGGGCTGATGCAGCAGTTAGGAACGAAAAAAGAAACCTTCACAGCCCAATTAACGGCAAGAATTTCCCCCACGGTTCTCAAAGCACCACCTCGCCAAATTTTAATTTTGAGGGGCTGAGACAGCAGATCCCACCTCTTATTACTTCTGTCACAAGGTTATATAAGAACTGGAGCATCACTCACACATGCACAACTGAAGTCAGACAATCCATGCTGTGAAACAGAGGCTGTTTTTCTGTGAAGAAAAACTCTGAGGCTATAAGCTATAAACCTAATGAGTACCGGGAGGAGTCTCTGTCCCACGTTCAAAGCATTAATTTATAATATTGATTACAGCGTTTCAAAAGAGTGCAATGTATCATGTTTTAACACACACTTGTTTCTTCATGATATGATTAATGAAATGGCAAGTTTATTTCAAGGAATGATATGTTGTGTCCTCGTCTGATAAAGATCCAAAGTCCTGGGTCTTTGCACCCAACAGAGACTGCAAGACGAAGGAGGTAGAGAGAAAAGAGGAGTGAAGAGATTCACCTCTGAGATTAAAAGACTTCCTTGTCACGCATGCCCTTGCATAACTGCACCCCCCCTGATACCTCACGCAGCGTGTGTGTGTGCGCTCAGAGGGGTCCCTGCACCAATAACAGCCATGCTGGGGAGAGGCAGTGTTTTCAGTCTGTCAGGAGGGTTGAATGATGACCCCATCTCGCACTTGATATCCTGTTCACACACCAGGCTTCGTGGAATAAAGTCATTATTCACAGATTCCAACGAGACACACCGACAGGGAACAAGGCTGCGAGGAAATCACTTTTTTTTTATTTGAAATGAATGAAGATTTGTGTGTTATACGTTAACTAAGGAGCCAGTTCTCTTCTAAGAACATCCCACCATGAGGGACTAGGGAAATACACTCGAGGTCTGTTTCAACACCAAAAGATTACAAAAGGAATACCCAGCAATAAAAGCATTCCCAGAAGCTGTGTTTCACATTGTGTTTTGTAGGTGTGTCAGTGAAAAACTATCAACTGCAGATGTAAATTGGGGCAGTCTTCTCCTTTTCGGGCTGTTTGTTCGAGCTGAAGGATGGGTGGAGTGTACGTTTTATCTATGCTCTCTGTAAACAGTCAAAACGAGCTGACTCAGTACAGTCAAATGGCATACTGCCCTCTCTTGGACAATCTGAACTCATTATTGTATTTTTTTTTTGTAAAATAAGCTAAGTTTTCTTTTTCTTTTCTGGTAAAAAAGCAGAATGTCTCATTAATGTGATACCAAACATGCACTCCTCAAGTTGTGACTGCTCGAGCTACCTCAGTCATGCCAATATAATGGTGTCCCTTTGCTCTTTTCTTCGTCTGAAATAACAGGAGCATCTGGCTCGGCTCTGGATCATCTCTCACATTTTCTGCTGCCAGACCACGTTGCTTCTAACAGAGGTGGGATGAGAGAAAATTGTCCTCAGAGCTGACTGGACAAGGCTGCCGTGCCATAATGACAAGGTCATAACATTAGCCTAGGGCCAGGTGTCAAGAAGGGGAAGATGTGTGTTCTGGGTTGCCTCATGATCACCAACTGTTGCTGTGAGAGATGCACAGAAACGTGGATTCTCAGCTCCTGTCTTTGGCTGAACTCCAACCATTAAAAAAAACTGATTTGGACTCCCAGAGCTCATTAACTTCATGCATTACTGCATCAGGAAGACAAACCATGACACCGCAAGGTTGAAGTTGCTCATATAACACAAGGGAGGTGTTTTGGGGGATATTTAGTTATGGACAATCCCAGGGAGGATAAAGATTTTTTTACGAGGAAATTTGAATACATTTAAAAGCATCTTGTCCTTCTCTAACAGCGCCCTGGCATACTGATTGGAGAGGTTTGTTAAACTGAATACCAAATGGGGGAATAAATTTCATTATTCTTCTCATCAGTTTAGCAATCTACAAAGTGGCTGACTTGAAATGACTGTTGATATTGTGATGAAATAACCTTTAGATTTAATCAGAAGCTACATGTAAAGCTACTGCAACATGCTAAATAATGTTTGGGGTTTTTTGTGACAAATTTGAGGGAAAAAAGCATTTTATACAAATGCCAATAGCCCACTGTACTGTGAGTAACTGTACAGCAAAAGGACATGGTGGAAACAGAAAATCTGTTCAATTTTCAGAAAATGTCATGATGTATCCTGCTCCTTGTCTCAGAAGCAACTTCTAATCACATGAAGGAGTAAGCATGCTGCTCATTTGATGAAAGTTGGCCATAAACGTAATAAAGCTGCCAAGATTATTAGAAGTGCCACAGGCCATTTTATAGCAGCTCACACACCTCATATTGGATTATGGAGAAATATGATGAAGCAAAGAGGTAGAGCTTGCCCACTTACAAGGAACCTGGGGAGGTTTAATGGCTTGTGACTGAATCCATTCATAGACATTAATTCCTACGGCACTGTCAAGCCCCGACATTTTTCTGGGCCCCGCAGAAACATCCTCATAAGTGCGACACAGTTCAAATGTCTGTACGTGTCGCCCACAAAATGTCTACATAAAGCTCATAAAATCCACTCAAAAACCTTTACAAGTCAGGGACTGATCAGGAAGAACAATGGCGAGTCTAGTTTGAACTTGATTGAAGGAAATAGATCAGCAAATAATGCATGAGGAGGACTAAATATTTTTCTGTTAATATTGACTTTATTCAAGGAAGGAATCTTGAAAATATCTTAAAAGATACATGTTTGTGAAGCAAAGCAGTCAAAAATGATATTCAAACTGAAAAATAAACATACATCTGAGGTGCAGTATAAGCAGTGATCTGATTAACTGGTGAAAGTTGTCAAAGGAATGCAAAGACCATGTGAAATATTGTCCTTTCATATTTTGAGCTAAACCTTGATAAATAGGCAGCTTTTCACATTGCTGCCCCTCTATTTTGGGCAGTTTTCACAGTGTGACACATCACCTCCGCAGCGTGTTTCACCATCACTCACTGGTTCCTTGCAATCTGTACGTTGTCACATCTGTTTATTTTTATCCGTCTTTATTATTCTCCTGCATGCTTTGCAAGCTTATAGCACTTTCAGCACAGCACACAAAGCTGATAAAAAAGATTTAACAGCTATAAATGTCTGCCTGATGCATGGTTTGTGCACTTGGAATCGGAAAATTATTTGAATGATAAAATCAAAGAATGCCTTACCCTATGCTGTAAATCGTTTATAAATGCTGTTTGGCAAACAGAGCTTTCATTAACCTTTTATTGTATTTTTTGTCCCATAAGATTACACAAACCTGATCACTTGCTCTGTTGTCTTATTAAGTTTGGATTGTCAGCCACAGAAGTTTTATATTTATTCAGAAAGTGCCAGAACTTGTATAAAAACTGTTTTAGTTTTTCAAAAGATGTGAATCTTCTGTGCTGTGCGTGTGAGAATCCAGATCGGTTGGACTAACAAGGAGTGAAAATTCCCACAAGCATCACTTTACTTATTGGTTAATGTTAGCTGGCTGAACATTTTTTCGAATCCATGCACTATATTTTTGCTAAAACTCACTGTACAACTCAAAGTTTAGAGGGTAATGTTCTTGCTTAATGAAAATGGTCCATGTAGCTCATGGGAATAAAAGAGGAAAGGTTTCAGCAGTTTGAGAGAAAGAATTAAATTCATCTTCAAAAATAACATCCATTAACATTTTGTATAACTGACCTGTTGATGGCATAATACCACCCAAAATGTTTCACACACAACAGACTATAATCATTATGTAAGTGCAGAAAAGAATGCACCTTTAAAAGAGATGAGCTTAGTTATTCCAGCAATTCTTTTCGTCATTTCTTCCAAATGATGGGATTAGTCTACATGACAGATAAACCTATGAGATAAAAGATCCTTCTGAAAAAAAATTGATAACAAATAAAATTAAGATAGAAAATAAACATTTTTCCCCAAACTAACATATTCTTTAAACTAAATTTCAAATAGTTTCACAATTGAGAAATTCATTGCATCAAAGATCCAGCTCTCTGTGACTGTGTTCTGGTCTTGTGTGGTGGCAGCCGACCCGACATTTTTTTCTTTCCTTCAGTTGCTGCACAGTTGAGATATTTGCTGAAGAGAAAGATTATTTTGTTTCAACAAAAACAGAATCCTCCTGTGCCTCGAAACAGACACAGCACCAAAATCCTTTAGAGTGGCAGGCAGCAGAGGGATTGCAAAGCCATTGCAAACAATGAGTCATCCTGTCAGAGACATGGCGTTTCCATTTTGTGATGTATCCGAGAGGGGAAATTTCCCCAGAGTGTGATAAGGTGAAGCTTGATCCTTACATTGACATTTGAACCCAACTGTAATGGACAGATTTTCAAAATTTTAACAGCCCCCAAATATTTGTTGTTGTTGATGGAATCTAAACTGAATTTAAGTTAATGTGGGAGCTAATATGCAGAAGTACTGCTCTGGAAAATGTTGCTGAATTACCATGGCTGTCTTTAGAGTTTGCCAATTGCCCATGTCAGTACAAGGTAACATTATTTCATGAAACCTGTATGAAAGCTTGACCATATTCTTCCCCTTTAACCGAATTTAAATGGTTCTTCCAATTAAATTTGAATATTCATCTCTATGCTATCCTTTATATGGCAGAGCTGGTGTCTTCTTTCCTAATACAACCCAAACCAGCAGCTCCTGAGCCTCAGGGGACCATCAAAGATCTGGGAATACTGGAACACTTTGCAAAACACAGAGGCTCCTTGTTACCAGCTCTTACCGGAGGATGTGCACAGATGGTAGCATGCTTTGTCCGGCTGCTCCTGTCAGCTTGCAGCCAAAGTCATTATCCCAAACTATAACATTGGTCCAGTAATGATCATTTACAGAATGGGGCAGCTGAAAAAGAGATTTGTGATTCCGGCTGTTAGATTTGGTAATTTACCAACCTCAGATTAAATTAGACAAGTCCTATGATCAACATTAAGTGAGAGAGCACAATGTCCACAAAGATTGCTTTGGCACAGAGAGTTACAGAGTTGTGTGCAACTTGGAAGCTTCCCACGTGTGTGAAGTGTCAGTGTCCTAGCCAGACTTTCCTGTTGCTTGGTGCCCTCAGTACAGCTGAACTCTCAAAGCCTTCAGCAACAATCAACTGCAATAATCTATTCACATTATCACCCCTTACTGTCCGTCTAAGTAAACTCCTTACTGTGTTCCCATAACTGTCAGTGGGTTGTTTTGTTTCCACATGGGCAGCACTTCAGTCTAAGATGGGAAGATTGTCAATTTTATATCAGCTAAACTTTATCCCAAGTTCCCTGTGCATCAGCAAATCAGTTTTTGAAGGGGGTGTCATTTTGGAGAAGTGATAGAAAGACACGTTAGTCAATGGAAACAAAGCCCAATGTTCAGAAAATGTACTGATTATTACTCCCACAGTGCAAGAACAGAACTGCAAAAAGACAACAATATTGAAAGCACAAGTCACAGAACCCTTTTGTGTAAAGAAACAAAGAAAGTGGACATTAGCTATTCCTCAAAAACATATGAGGTATAACTCTACTTATATCATAAATGGTAATTATCTGAAATACAACAAATGTTACATTCTGTTACCTAAATTGATTTTAATGCATTTCATGTAAATGTCTTCTTACAGGAATTAGTATTTCTACTTCCCCTGATGCTCAGATGCTGTAACTGACATGCAAACCTGATCTAAAACAGGCTCACACAAAAACACATTGAAGTTGAAATGGTGGTTGGTTAGTTAGTGGTGATTCTTTTCCTCCCGTGCTGACAGGGGCGTGTAGCAACAGAGGTAACATGAGTGTGACGTCGGCCAGCAGGGCTGCTGTCCAGGGTGCTGAATCCCGATCCAGGTCTGAGCAGCTGACAGAGATGCACTCGGGCGTGCTCTGTGGCCAGGCGTCCGAACACCTGGACAGAAATGGAGGCAGCTCCTAACAAAGGGGGCGAACAAACAAAGTGAAGACAGGCAGCATTTGAGAACATTTTTATAAAAGTCTGTAGAGTCGAACACAAGTTTGTTTGTTTGTTTTTTCTTCATTTGGCGTCATGGACCTGCTTCCAGCCCAGGAGGCGGCCAAAATCTATCACACCAACTACGTGAGGAACTCGCGAGCCATTGGCGTCATGTGGGCCGTGTTCACCATCTGCTTCGTCATCATCACCGTGGTGGTCTTCATCCAGCCCTACTGGATTGGGGACAGTGTCGACACGCCGCAGGCCGGCTACTTCGGCCTCTTCCATTACTGCATCGGCAACGCGCTCACCTCGGAGCTCACGTGTAAGGGGAGCATCTTAGACTTCAACTCCATCCCGTCCCCGGCCTTCAGGACTGCCATGTTCTTCGTGGGGACCTCCATGCTGCTGGTTGTGGGCACCATGGTGAGCTTCAGCCTGTTCTTCTTCTGCAACGCAGGAAACGTCTACAAGATCTGCGCCTGGATGCAGCTGGCCTCAGGTCAGTGTTTCGGGGCTCACTGATATTCTGAGTGACTTCTGTGCCTTATTCTTTTTTTATTTGTTGACATAGCAAGATTTAATTCAGCCAAATAATGCTATGATATCCTATAACACTGTGAAATAGTCCACTCTGGACCAGAAACCCTGTGACAGTCAACATTTGGGGGTTGAATTGTGCTTCGTGTCTTCCTATAAAGGCGTGAACACTGTGCTATTTGCCAGTCATTCTCTGTAGGTCTGTTTCTTCAGAACTATGTGGACTCACAGTGACAGTTTAAAGGGGAACACTGATCATCAGGGTTAAATAGTGGCCCAAAAAACAGATCACATCATTTCCTCTTTTACTGTACTTTTATCACTACCCATACAGCAAAACTCTGGGGGGGAAAAGTCTATAGGGAGATTCTGTCATCAGCCACTTTCACACCTCTCTGGTTTCAGGCATTATGGGCTGCTGTATTCAATGTGTTCTTCAGTTTCAAAGATCACAAGGGGATGTGGTGTCAGCCCAGACTCTGACACCTTTGCTGGTGGATTAGTTACATGTAACACGATCAGGTGTTGCTGCAGTGTTAACTGATACAAACCTACACAAGAAATATACCAGAGCCAATTAAATCATCCATGGTCTAAGCCTGTACCTGACAGATTCTGTGAGAAATGGAACACATAATCAACCTGATGAAAAGTGTTTAGTACTTGGCAGCTTAAATATCAGCACAACATACTAATGTCTTTGAGCATATTCTTGTCTTAATGGGGGTACTTTATGTGTTATCCTGCACTGGGGGCTGCCATGAGCCTCGTCCACAACAAAATAACAAAGTTAAGGCAGAGATGTGGTATTAAGAAAGGCTATCCTGCATCCGTGTCCCCCCTTCTGCAGCTGCGCTGATGGGGATGGGCTGCATGATCTATCCGGATGGCTGGGATGCTCCAGAGGTGAAGCAGATGTGTGGTCAGAGGACAGATAAGTACACCCTGGGAAACTGCACAGTGCGCTGGGCCTACATCCTGGCCATAATCAGCATTCTGGACGCCCTCCTCCTGGCATTCCTCTCCTTTACCCTCGGCAACCGGCAGGACAAACTGCTGCCAGATGACTTTGAGGTGGACGGAGCAGGTGAGGGTCGTGGCTGGATAAAAGCATTCATAAGAGTGGCAGGAAATCCTTCCCACCTCAAACATGTTTATGTGTTACAGCTGAATAATCGTTAAGAACAGATGCATTTAACAGATGTAATTTAGCTGAACCCATTTAGGCTTGGCAGCAGTAATTACCAATCAGTTTCCCATGCCCTGCTTTTACTGATCTCTTGAGCAACCAGCTATATTTCTGAACTTTTACACCTTGCAATCAAACCTGAAGGTCAAGTTATTGTTTGTTTAGGAGCTCTCAGTCATATTCTATTATAAATTATTCCCCGAGCTTTTGAGTTCCATAGCTATTTTAAATTAGATAACTTCTCTTAACTATGACCAGTAATCAGTGGCTTTTAACTCATTCTACAAGAGCACAAAAAAATCAGTTGTGCGAAAAAGAAAAACAATAACACTTTCTGGAACATCTCAAAAGTATTTCGATGAATTTTCATTATGTGTAGGTACACAAAAAGCATGACAAAGAGAGTCTTTTAGGAGTGAAAATGGGGAAGCGGTGTCCAAGTCTATATGGACCACTATTACAATGACTGACTTACTGACTGAAACTCAGGAACAATAAAAGCCCCTGTCAGTCAGCTCAGTTCTAATACTGAACATACAGAAACTCTGCTGCCTCATGGGGCCTAAACTCTCCTGAGATTCCATAAAAATAAAAAAAAGACATCCAATTCATGGACATTATTTATGTGATGGACACATTTCCTCTGGGCTAGAGAGGAGGCACTCTCCATGCATAATGTCCCCCCAAACCACATTAATAAACATGGCATGGGCAACTTGCACAGCTGTTAAAACACCATTAATTCCAAACAGCAAATTGAGGTTTGGAACAACCTGAGCTGCCATCCAAATTTCATCTTTGTCAGAGAAGGCCCTTGGTTACTTCAGCATGACAATGTCGATCCACATTCGCTATATATTAAAACAGCACGGCTTGTGAGCAGAAAGCTCTAAATTGGGCTACCTGCCATCCAGAGTTGTTCAATTTTGAAAAAGACCCGCTATTAGTCAATAAGTGGTGAGAACTAATGCACTCAACAAAAACTTTTCTCACCCCTGTTCAAAAATGACAAGTTATTCAGTAATAACATGGCCAAAATATATTCTAAATAATTATCAGTTTCAGGGCAAAGGCAATGCAACACAACCAGATAAACCTCAGCTGCTTCCTTATGCGCTGGCAGGCAGATTGCATTTAGAACTTAAAGTACCAGCCAGAATATAGCTGATGTATCTATGCATGCATATTTTGACATTTTCTGCTCAGTTCTCCATTCTATGCAACACATATTGAAACCATTTCTCCCTAAATGCGTCTGCAGTGCCTCTGCTCCCATCTCAGAATAACAAATTTTTAACTTTTGTTTCAAGGTCAGCAGTTTCTGAGGTCCCATCGAGTCATTTACACTTTCTCCTCCTCTACAGGAAACCCCTGATGGATGTATGGACCCCTCAGACCCCCAGCTGTGATGTAGACACACTGAAATGTCTCGTCGTTTCAACCAATTAACCTTTCCATTGTCTGTGTTAAAATAAACAGCCCCCGAGTTCAAATAAAGAAGTTCACAGGGTTAATAATGTCATGTATGAAAATCTGTTTTATTGGTGTGTTGTACAGGTTTTTAAAGCAACAGCTCACACAAAGTCTATGCTCTTGAATGTGACACTAATGGAAATCTTAGCTTTTACCTTTAGGTCTCAACAGATGACATAGGTTACTTTGATATGATCAGTTTGTGACACCATTACATAACATCAGATCTCACCATGTCTATGGTAAAAACAGTGACATTATTGAACAGCTGGCCAAACATACAACTGAGCTCAAACACCTTTCATACACTTTATTAAAACACGGCTACCCAGCTAAATAATTTTAGCTAAGATATAAGATTTGTTAAAAACTGTACATAACTGTATTATACATAAAGGCAAACTCTTTGGTACAGATATATACAGCTTGTTTTCACTTTTTTCTTTAAGTTGGGCTTTTACTTTTGTCTTGTTTTAACCTTTGAACACTACATACCTGAATAATAATAGGTTTATGAGAATACCAGCCTCCCATGAGAATGAAAGCTCTCATTTATTATTAATTACCCACTAAATACCAGGTGAAAATGGATTTGTTATGGCTAAATATGACCTACCTCATCAGACAGTGTCAGTGTAACTCCAGAGTCTCTCTGAAGAAACGTCATTAATGGTACCACAGTCAGTGTAAATGTCAGCCCAGTGTGCAACTTCCTACGCCTACTTTACAAATACAAAATTTTTACCTTACATGTGTGCTATAAGATAAAATAACTCATTATAAAAGAACACAGCACTAATGAAAAAGTAGGAGGAAGAAGTGAGAGCAAATCCTTTTTAAGGGGACAAAAATTAAAGGCTACATTATCCTTAATTTGTTTGAGTTTTAGTGCAGGAGTGTAACAAATAAGGATGAGTCACTAGCAGTACAATGACGGGTTAGCTTGGTGGGTGAATCGGGGGCAGGAGCTGGAGCCAACATGACCACGAGGTCACAAAAATCCACTGGATTCCTGACGTCGCCACACCAGAGGAGGAACAAACAAATACAAAGCAAATGTACAGTGAGACAATCGCTCAACACTAACAACATATGAAATGCAAAAAACAATTAAACAAAACAAGAAATAAATATTCATCTGATATGCCCAAAGTGGAAAGTGATCTGTTGCAGTCTCTTCAGAACGCGGGAGGGAAGGGGGGGGGGTACAACGGCTGGAGGTGTCCACTAGAGGGCGAGCCAGGGGTGGCGCAAGCACTCTGCGGCCGTGGCTCTCTTCTCAGGGACCAGCTCCAGCATGGGAAGCAGAAAATCGGCGAAGGACTCCGCCTCCTCACGGGGCCACTCGTACTTGTCCACCAGCACCTCCAGCAGGCCCCACGGCTTCAGCTTGGTGATGTGTTTCAAATCACCTGCAGGCCAACCAAACACACGGCGCCATCTCAGAGAGCAATGCAGCAACTCCGCCCAACTACTTCCCCGCTTTTAAAGAAGGCCTGGTACCCACCTCTGAGAAGGCCTTTTATATACACAATCTATACATGAAAAAACTAATGTGGAAGATTCTAGCTGTGTCAGTATAGTTATTTCTCCTGTTTACTCCTGACATGATCTACAGCCTACACAAGAAAAAAAAAAAAAAAAAACTCACGACTTTAGACTTTTACACACTTTATATAATTATCATTTTTTACCTTTCTTGGTGAAAAAATCCTTGGAATATTTGCCGGTAATTATGAGTTTGCGTGGGACACTCCCCAGTAGCTCAATGATCAGTGCTATATGATCTACACAGCAGATGGGTGCAGGAGGAGAGAAGACAAGACAACAGATTGATCAGAGTGTGTGGAGGTCACAGGCCCACTCTGGGTGTGAGCGTGGAGGGCTGAGGGAGCCAAGGGTCCAGCTGACAGCACAGAATCTTTTTAGACTTGAAATGTTTAAACAAGGCCACCAGGCATTAAAAGAGCTGAACGTCTTCCAGCCTTTCATCAAAGACTCAGTTGTTTCGATGCAGCCACCAGGTAGAAAACTGCCCTATTACTGATGACGATGTCAAACAACAGTGTGATTTTATACCGTCTTTGCAGCGGGAGCGATGACCTGCCAAGATCAGGCGGGGTCTGTTTGCTCTTCTTTTTCTTCGTTGGTTACTCACTCGTGCGCAGTAGACTTCATGTGTGCCAACGTGACTGTTTAAGTTTTAAAACATCTGACTGAGGCTGTGAATTGAACCAGCAACCTTTCCAACAATGAACACCATCTCCCCAGCTTTTAAAATATCACTATAGGGATCTCATTTAAACTAATTGGGGCAAATGTTTGAAAATCAAAAGTAATATTTTTGGGGGCCTGACTGATCTAAGACATGCTGAAACGTGAAGATCTGTGGAAAGTAAACCCAGTTCACGTTTCAACAGAGACAAACTTCCACTCGGCATCATGCATCACTGCAGAGTTTCAGTTCAGGGGTGAGACGCTCTCTTAACATTTCTCATAACATTTCTGAAATCAGATCCAAGCTGTAACAAGATCAGAAAAATACCCTCAAAAGGGATCGACTCAAATTCAAGAAAGTAGCCAAACAATTAAAGATAAATTTGGAGGAACTGTATCAACTTCTAACTGCTGGTCTTTGGCAGAACAACTGACACCCGAGTCCTTGCCTGGTGGCTCTGCACAAAAACATTTTCTGGTCCGGTTTATGATTAAACCATCTGGCCTGAAGACAGAAGCAACTCCTCTGGGTCATTGTGCTCTCCCTTTACCCTCCTTCCACCTTTCCCAGAGTGAGCCGCAGACTGAGGGGTAGCATACCTCTCTTGTTGAAGTATTCCTGTGAGTATTTCCCATTCGACACATAGTGGCGAGGGATTTTACCGAGCAACTCAATAACGAGCGCAAGGTGGTCTGGAAATGAGGCACATCATAGGAGGAGAGAGAAGACGGGGAGGCCCAGGGAATGTTTGGAGAGGAGACGGCAGGGATGGAACAGTTTATTAGAAAAAAACGAATGGATGACGATGACTAAGTAATGCATGGTGGAAAAATAAGGTTTATATGCCAAAAACTTGTAACTTCCACTTATGAGAAAAATAATAAATAAATACAATGAATGTTGAGACATGGTGATATTAACTCTGAATTAGAGACAGCGTGAGAAAGAGAAGCGCTTTATTAATAAGTTAATGTGCTTTCAATAAAGTAGCCGCTTCACAGCTCACTGAAGCCTGAATGTCAGCACCATGCCTTATTTAGAGCGGCAGAAACAAGTTGGAGCAGCAACTTCAAGAAAAGCAGCAACCAGGCACCTATACAGTGCGAGGACGTAAGGAAGGAAACAAGGACGTGAGTGAGGAGCAGATGAAGGGAGAGTGAGGAAGGGAAGAGATGGGCCCCGTCTCAGTGAAGAAGTTTGACATTTTAGGAAATAAACCCAGGAATACTGACATAATTCACCACATGATTACAGGTTCACAATTTTTCTTCCATTTCAGAGACCATCTGAAGGGCTTATCTACGCGGTAACACTGTTAAAGTGTCAAAGCAAAGATCACTGCAACTTATTGTGCAAAGTGCACAACAAGCTGGAGTGAAGTTTGTGATTTTCCTACTGTGAAAGTCATAAGGTGTCTATATAATTTCAAATAAATCAAAATTACAGTAAGTCAGAGTCAAATTATCCTGACAAACACTTGGTGGTTTTCACAGTAGCTATAGCTGCAAAGGTCGACTACCCACACTAACTGGCTCTGAACAGTGAAGCATGCACAGCCGGACCTCGACAAAACGTAGCTTTGAGGATTAATGGTGTGTAATTAAATGGTGGACAAAACTTAAAGAGGGCAGGAAGAGGAAGATCCAGCAATACCTTCATCCCTTGAATAGTCCTCCCCAGAATGAGGTTCAAACAAGTAGTCCCCGGTGGCAAGCTCAAAGGCCTAAAGAAACAACAGACTCATCAAAAACAAAGGGGGGCACAGCACACAGCCATCTGCTTACCTGCATACACCTGCCACACTGAATTATAGTTTCATTTTTAAGCAACTTCTCGGATAAAGTAGGTCAATAATAAAGCTCAGGGTGATCGTAGACAGTGGCCAGTCAGTTCAATCCTAAAGACATTTAAAAACTACACCTGAGAAAACTTTAGCTTAATATAAAGATGTTATTACCCTCATCTAGAGGAATATATCCTCATGATTATACAGCAAACAAATAATTATGACATATTTGGAGATCAATTACCTGCAGCCTGGTTTTAGAAAACTAACTCAGGAGGAAGATACAATCGCTTGAAACAAAAGAGCTCTACAGATGTCTGCAATTATTTTTTGTGTCTTTTTCTCTTTTGTTTCTTTAATAATGCTCACATGGTATTGTCGAATTGTTTCTAATTCCATAAAGACATTTTTAGATGTTGGAGGTGAGAATTGAGCAAAATCAGTTTGTATTGTTTAGTTTGAATAAATTCTTTCAGCTCTTGCCAAAGAAAACCTCATGTAATACCTATTTTCCCAAATTCCAGCAGAAAAAAATTATCATTATGTCAATCAAAATTAAGCAGCAGCTACCAGCAGCTTGTAAAGTGAAACATTTAATGCTTTGCATTAATTTCAACCAACCACAGCGTATTATCTCACCATACAGGCTGTGCTCCATATGTCTGCCGGTGTGCTGTATCCAGATCCAATGAGCACCTCTAAAGAGCGGTACTGTCGAGTCTGGATGTCCTCTGTAAAGTGCTTGTGCTGAAAGAGTGGAACGGAGAAGAAAAAGAGGAATTGAATGTTTAAAAATAACAGCAGATTGCATCCTTTTTTAAAGAGAGAAGAATGCCAAATCTCACATTAAACAGGTTAGTTTTACTTCTGGCTGGTCCTCCTGTGCTCTGGTGCCAATTCAATACAAAACTAAAGTCAATGCAGCACATAAAAGTTGCTGCACTGAAGCATTTCTATTTCGGTATGCAGATTACAATGTATCTGTCCCAAGCTGAAAGTCTCTGTCCCTAATCAGGAAATCCCTCAGGTCATTAGCAGCCTACTCACCACCCAGCAGGCATTTCCCAAATCTGCAATCTTGACCTTGATCTTGTCTGCATTGACTGGTTCAAGAGGGTTAACCAGCAAGGATCCTGCCGTCTGCTTGCCTACGGAACAAGAGGAAGAAATATACAAAGATATCAAAATTTCAAGTTCAGTTCAAAGAGGGAGAAAAGTTTAATTCGGCCTTTAAAGTTCTTCAGATGGACAGATTCTGTCTGACTGACCGTTTCCCGGGCTCTCCTGGTTTCTGTAATGACAGTCGGCCTCGTCCTCCCCCGCTTCCTGCAAAAAGCTTCTTTCCAGTTCTCCTTCATCCAGCCTGGCTGGGAAGCTTTCCTCGTTAACTCCAATGCCTTCAGTCTCATCGTACAACTCATTGAAGTCTGTAGAGTCCACACCGTTGCACATGGGGTGGACTGGGGGCACTTTTCGCTGCTCCTCTGGAGAGTCGGCATTACCATTGTGTCGGTCTTCAGTCCTCCAGTGGGACTGCCTCTGCTCCGAATCCACATGGCCGTTGCAGTTGGCCTCGGCCACTTCATCTGGTTCCAGCCTCACATGATCTGCATTCAAACTGCTCTCTGAAAATTTGTAGAAAAGGTTATTCTTTCTTTCTGTGGATGGCACGTGGTGTGGTGGTTAGAACCATTGCCTCTCAGCAAGGAGGGTCTCCAGGAGAACATGGACTTTTCTGAGTGGAGTTTGCATGTTATTGCAACATATTGTAATCTAAATTTGTTAATTCAAGTGCATTAGTGAATCTCGGGGTGTGTTACTCTGAAGAACATAACTATTCCATTTATTACAATTTTATAAGCGCACACTTTAGTGACATTTGAGCTAAAGAAAAAGAACAACAGGTATTGCAGTGAAGAGTGAGTGTGAGTTAGGCATGTTAGGCAGTGAAAGGTGTGTTCACAAAGAAACAAGATGAACAGCTCTGCTCTAATTATAACCGGTGGCCTGTTCCACCACTTTGCAACCAGAGCTGTGCGTTACAGCTGTTTCCATACACACTCTGTGTGTAACTTCATTCCACATAACAGTCACATCTGTGTTTTGGTAATATCAGTGGAATGTATCTGTATAATAAATGCTTAAATCAATAAAAACTAATGATTAAATACCACCAACATCCATCCTGGCACATGAGTCCTTTGATCCTGGTTTCTTACCCTCCGTTTCTTCATGTCCTATCTCCTGAAGGGACACCTGTCGGAGAGGAGCGCAGACTCGTCCCTTCGGAGATTGTGGCTCCTCGTCTTCTTCGTCGTCATCCTCTCGTGTTTCTGTGGTCTTCTCCATCTTCTCCAGTTCCATGATGCACTTTTCCAGTAGCTCTGCCTGACGCTTTTGCTTCTTTTTTAACTTCTTTTTCTTGTTCTTGGACATCTTCACAGTCTAGCAAAGATATATCAAATAAATAAAAAGAGTTCACGTTTGGATTTGCTATTAGGACATAAATGGTACAAAGTGAGTAATTAAAGGTCCATACCTGTTTTGGAGCTGGTGCTGTGCTTACTGAAAGGAAAAGTACTGGATGAGTACACGTTTTAACGAAGCTATGCTTACATGCGTGCGCGAGTGTGGGTCATACTCGCTGAGCCGGAGGGGGGGGGCGCCCCAGCCCGCTGCCATTCTGTGGCTTCAGCTGCAAGTTTTCGGACATAAGGCTCATCAACACTCATCAGGATGTTCTCGGGCTTGATATCCGTGTGGATGATCTGACACTTTGTGTGCAGGTAGTCCAGGCCTTGGAGAACCTGAGAGAGGTAAAACCACAGAAAATAAGCATCTGATTGCAGATCAAAGTTAAATCTGCCCTGTCTGGCTTATTATTTTCAAGCCCGTGTTAAAGGCAGCCCAACAAAGCGGATTAAGCCTGTGAGCACCTAGTGAATCTATCTGTATTTGGGAGTGTAGAAGAGTTTTAAATCCGCTGTCTGTGAAAGCATTACTGCTCCAACACAGCTGGTACAACATGGGTTCTGTATCTGGTTGGAAATTCAACAGCATCCAAGAGAGATTTCTAATGTTAGTGTGATGAAGAAGAAATGTTCGATAAAATAATGACAGTGAGCACAAAACAAAGTCTTTAGTTTGTGTAGTGATTCTTACAGCCAAAGTAAAGAGGAAAGGTTTTTCGAGATTTTCAAGAAGATCAGGTTTTCAGATTTTCAATCAGTCATTAAAACTGAACCCTTTAATGATTTATTTCCCTTCCATTGTCTCTGTAAGTTTCCTTCACAATTCTACACACAGCTTAAAACACTAAGCCAAGACAGAGCGCAAGTCAAAGAAGTGTAAGCTAATGCATTAGATCTATTTCACGTTTAATGTAATGTAAATTGAACATTTAAACTTGGTCCTATAATAATGTTTGTTTTAATGCACTCTTAAAACTAAATACATACTAACTTAATCGGTTCTCTGTTCACCCATGTAAAAGATCCATTCCATGTGAACACTCGTTACATGACAGGACTTCCTTACAGCTTATATTACCGTTTATATGTTCGGTTACCACAACACGCTATGTCTCGTCTGGTTCCCACCTTTTCCACACCCTGGAGGCAGCGCAGTTCTCGGTATTGTGAGAGAAAACTGAGACTTTATCATGAGTCACTGGCCCTGAAAAGGTGAGACTGCAGGTCTCCTGTTACCTGTCTTATGATGCTCTTCACACAGGGCAGAGGAAGGCCTTGGTAATTAGACTTTATTATCCATTTTAACAGGTGATGTCCCAACACCTCAAACACCATGCACACATCTGAAGATGAGCAGTTAAGATAATAAAGTGGTGCAAGTAAAACTGAAAACCCAAAGGGAGGGAACTATCCTGGGAACATGTGGTCATTCACCTACATGAGGCAGAGCATTATTTATACTGAAGAGAGGGACTCTCGTGTTACAGCTCCAGCAATCCCTATGGCATTCAGGGGATCCCACTCAGCCAGCGTGTGGCGATAGGTCGAGGCCTGTTTGTGTCCCACAAGATTCCACTTGTCCCACACATGACCTGTTTTTTACTGTGTTACCTGAACACTGCTTTTTACTTAAATGAGACCAAAAGAAATTGATATTTTAAATGAAAAAAAACAGAACCCTCCTTCAAAAATTTCAAAATAATTTACTGTGTAAATGTGAGTCATAAAGCAAAAAGTGCCTTGGAGATATTGGGCTGTAAAAGGATACGAGTTCCATTGACACCAGAGATCTTGAAGTCGTCTAGCAGCTGGACCACCATCTCACGGTTAGGGTCAACGGGGTCAGAGTTTCGTACCTGGTAACAAATAAAAGCTTTGTTTAAAAGAACAACAACAACAAAAAATTCATGGGTTATGTTTTACTAAACACACATCACCCCAGAACCTGAGCAACTTGTGCGTTTTAATGTCTGCAAGCTGTCACTTATTTGGTTGGTTCTGTTTGTCAGTAACATGGCTTCAGTAGTACCAAGATTCTGTCCATGGTATGCTGTGTAACAGTTTGTGTCCACTCAGCACATCTGTGTCGCCGATACACACCAGCAGATCAATAAAATGTTCCAGCTAAAAATCTGCCTTCTGAAGCTCCCTTTGTAACTTACAGATCTAAGAAGTTTGATCTCATCCACTGCCGTCTCTGTGTAGTGCTCTGCACTCTTCACCACTTTCATTGCAACAAACCTCTTCACCCTGCAACCACAGACCAAGAATTGTTTGCAAACAGGAAGCAACACAAACGATCATATCATAAAAAGCACAAAAAAGCAGCTGTCATCATGTATGTTATCTTAACATCAGCCCTAAAAAAACACACAGTACAGGGCAGCATGTGTTAGCTGCTCAGTATGCGACATACTGGATGTCCCAGGCCAGCCACACGGTGGAGAAGTGTCCCCATCCCAGTTTACGGATGACGTGGTATTTCCCATTGTAAAGGTCCCCTACTTTCACGTGGTGGTAGCCACCTAGATGACAAGAAGATGCACAATAAATACACAGTTAAATTCTAACAAAACAGTGTAACAAGCTTTATGCCATCAAAACATTATGCCTCTTGTGCCAGACCAATGAGACAGGTCAGAACAATGCATTTACGCTATGAATTTGTGTATCCTACCGGTGCATATTAACTTAAGTTGTTTTCTTTTTTTATTATTGTGTAAATATCTCATGTGACAACTTGGTCTACTGCAGCTTATAGACAAGTGTGATAATTTTATATGCAATTTTTTTTTCTTTTTAAAGTTGGTAGTTCTACTCAGGTGTGTTCAATAGTCTGAAAATGCCGGCATTACCCCAGCATGTGTTCACACAAGCAGGATTTATTGTCTTGGTCTTCCCCCTTTGTTTTATACAGGAAGTTGTTTCTGCTCTCTTCGTAATCAACTTGTAGTGGTTTTACAGAAAATGAGGGGAAAAACAACATCATGCTTGTCTATCGTTTAAACCTCCTCTTAGCTTATCTTTTATAGTTTTCGTTTAAATTAGGCACATTAGTGCTACGTGGGCCCAGACTTGGCTGTGTCTCTAAACAAGCACTGCAATTTGTTCTCCCAGCAAAGTGGGGCACTTTATACCTGCAAAACAGAGGGGAAGGGGAGGATCGAGGACACTTACCTTTGCAGTAATCGTTGGGGTCCTCCTGCTCTTCGTCATCGGAGCCGAGAATCTCCTCAGGTTCCTCGGGTTCCTGAGGTGAAGCTTCTTGCCGGGGCTGCTGTCGGGATCTAGGATTGGCTGGCTGCCTAATGGAAAAATAAGGTAGACTTCAATCGGCACTGTGAAGTCACACTCTATTTAATTACTGCGGAACAAAACAGTTCACTCGAGGCAAACCATTTAGCAGTATTTACAGAGGCCTGCGACGGCGGCCGGAGATTCAGATCTGTCGCGGATTTCAATTTGAATTTGTGCAACGATGTCACACAAACGCATCCATAACACACGAGATTAATCCTAACAGTTCGCAAATTAGATCACTGAAGTGCCCAAGACAAAAACATGTAACATATGTCAGCAGGCCCGGTATGCTGTGAGTGTATCAGACACCCCATTGGTGGGTAAAAGCACTCAAAGTATCACTCAGTTACATGTTAAACTTTATCCAGCCTGTGATATAACCTTAGGTTTTTCTCGGATCTGCCAGAAGAATCTGCTCCGACAGCTGTGTTTGAGATGACAAACTGTAGCACGTTTTTCTCATCTGCTGTCCCTTTGCTTTAAAAAATTGATAAGAGCCTCAAATGTGTATAGTGCGGATCAGAACAGTGGCGGCTGGGAGCAGCTGAACACATTGTTACTGTGCTCTTAGTTCGTGTTCGCACGCTTAATGAATCTAGATCCTCTCACTTATTTGACTCAAACTGCCAAACAAAGAAATTAAAGTTTTGTTGAGAAAGCTGAAAAACAAAAGGAAACTTTAATGAGGTCATTTGCAAACCAGATTATGTTCGACTGAGTGACGTTACAAAATGTTACAGAGATTCAGCAGTGCTTGTTGATACATGACAGAAACAAGTTTGTTCGCAGTCAGATGAACAGAAGTTGCATGAAACGACGCTTTAGGACTATATCAAAATGGTAACAAAAAAATAAGATTAATGGCATTCATTAAAGCTAAAATTGTATCAATACCTTCACAAAATGGGGTGGGGTGGGAGCACAGTATTTATGAATACTGAGCAAAATTTTTCTTCTACCTTATTTTATTCATTTGCTTGATCTTGGCATGGCTTTTTTTTCAAACAGGCACGAGCAGTTTTTTTTTCCCACAGCTGCAAAAAAAAGCAGCCAATGGACTAAACTTTTGAGATCCGAGTGCCTTGAATAACTGAACATTTTCTAGCCCAGCCACCAATGTGTACATGCATGCATATTCAACATCATTACCAACAGTTCAGTTCCCAATATTGACTTGAAAGCCAAACAGCCTCGCGTTACTTCCCCCACAGTGGAGAATAAGGCTGCTCATATCTATGTAAACAACAGGTGAAACACAAGCCAAATTATTTTTCTAAAACCAGGCTGCTGCGCTCCAAAAAGTCGGCAGTTTCAGACCCAAGCTGCTGTGGCCTCCTTTGTGCCAGCCACAGTTTTGAAGAAGTGAACAAATTACATTTTTTTTAAATCCTCAAAACTCACGGACTTATCCATGTTCCTCACAAAGCATATGCATGTGTCCTCGTTTACTCAAAGCCTGAGAATCTTGCACTGACATTTACCTTCACAACTGATTGGGACATTTTACCTGATCACTCCACCATGTCCAAAATACAAGACAGCCCCACTGTTTACTGTATGCATGGATGCAGGGATGGGACTGATTGAATGCATATTCCATTTGCAGAACGGTATGGCTGTAAAGGCCAATGTAACGAGGACAAGATGGCACGTATTTTCAAGAGTACTGTTTTCAGTAAAACACCATGCTTCAGTGGGCTGATGTGGGCTTCTTCGTGCTCTTGCTTTAAATATAGCACGGGCTGTTACATAACACTTAGAAGGATGCCACTGGTACAGTCATGATTAGTACATTGTTAGAAAAACCGAAACGATGAGTCCCACAGATCAATGTACGGGCCATTTAAATCAATCCATTAACGTGCATTCAGCCGTCAAGCCAAAATGGGGAAAAACGTGTTTGATATACTGTGATCAGACTGTGTTTCTATACCATTTATGGCACCTGCACAGAACCATAATAAAGTATGTGAGCAGCATTCAGTGACGATCACGATCGCTGTGACAGTCTGCATCATGCGAGTGCACTCAGTCTCCATCACCACACAGACCATGAAGCATCAGCAGATGTGTGAAGCAGACACTAACAGCCCCCTTCAGCTGGGCACAGCTGACACAAAACAGCCTCTGAGGAGGCCATCCTGCAGACCGAGCTGAGACAGGAGGCTGGACTGGAGGATAAAAAACTCACTTTTTGCTGGTCTTTTTGGCTTTCCCCCGTTTCTTCCTTGCCTGGAGTGCCAGAACTGAAAAGAAACCACAGAGAAAATGTGTCTCTATTGTTTGCTTGCCTTTTGATCTGCAGCTGACTCAATGCAAAAGCATGAAACTGAGCCTCATCATCCCACTAACGTCCCCTCTATGGTATCAACAAGTTCCCCACGCATGGAATTATGTCGTCTTTGCGGCTCCCCGCATGTAAATCTTTATTTACACTATATATGTGGATCTCCCGGTCACTGGTACCCCATTTAGTAACATCACTAAGCTACCCACTAAGGCAACCGCTTCTCTACAACACGCAAATGTGGGCTGAAAAAAAATCCCTGACTCGGATTTCAAGCTAATGTTCAACACCACACATCCGTCATACAGTCGGCTTTTTTAGTTGTAGTTAAAATAGAGAGAGGAAGAAAGCTAAAGGCATTGCGCTAATCCTGACAAGTCTCACTCTGGCTAAAGCTAATGTCTATGAGGCTAACGTAGATGGCTCCGGCTCAGTGCGTGACTGACGCGCTGAATCAAATCACATATCCCTGTACGTGCAAACTCATAAAAATACATTTGGGACAGCGCATAGACCCTAAACCCTAAGTACTCAGATGCACTGACTAACTTTACATATGGAGTATGAGGGGTGTCGCGTAAAGATTTACCTTTCCTCTCCATGTCGGCAGGGTTCGTAGCCTAGCCGTTAGCTACTCCGGCAATGATCGAATGTTCACGCATGCGCGTTGGATCGTTTCGGTAAAGGAAATCTTCCCCAGTGACGTATCCACTATAAATCAATCCTGTTTTTAATGGATTTTACTGGTATCAAATGTAGTGCAGATAGCGAAAGAATAGCTTGAAGGTGAATTTACGGGTTTGAATCATGACTGGGGACGGATTCTTCTCTTATTCCAGCAGAATATGAAAGAAGCTTACATGTATATGTTTCTTGAAGTTTACAAAGATGGGTGTACAAAATCCTTGCACTGTTTATGGGGTGTATATTAAAGTCTGCTTGGCATTGGGTTCCTTAGATTGAGATACTTAGTTTTACATCTAATAATATACCATACACTATAAAATTTTAAAGCCTGCTCAAAATTATATTTACTTGTCTGGACATACTGATTCGCCTCAACTCCCAAAAGCTATGTGCAGGGAGGACTTTGCAAAGGGAATAAGCCTCTAACTAATACATTTATAAAGCTGTTCACTTTTTCTTCTTTGGGTTATATCCATTACTCATGTTGGCTGCAGTTTATAGTGTCAGAGGAAACATGGCAGTTGAAAGGCCAGAGGAGTATTGGTTAATACACATGTACATATATATATATACATACATATATATACATATACATACATATATATACATATATATATACATATATACATATATATATATACATATATACATATATACATATATACATATATATATATATATACATATATACATATATACATATATACATATATATA
>JABUIW010000028.1:13393806-13475351 GCA_013363375.1 Menidia beryllina
TAATTGAATAGTTTGAAATCACTTAAGTCCCAGGAGTCTTTTAAAAATAAGTCTTTATTTTGTTAAAAGGCTGGAGATTGCAGGTATTCTGCAGTACTGAAAAATACTTCAAGGGATCTTTCGATTGTTGCTTATAAAGAATAGCTCCACACAGTATAAATACAAATCCCTCTTTAAAACTGTTACGCAATATTTTGATAATAGGTTATTGTATGACGTGTACAATCTTTGTAAACCAAAAACACACCTGCGTCACACACCGTCTTCACAAACATGCAAACATTGGTTGCTTTGTAGCTAAAAAATGTCCAAATTGAAAAAAGCATGGCACAGATATTTACATATTCGTAAGCAGAGCACACACCCAGAAAAATCATTCCTTCCCCTCGCACCCCAAGGTGCCTTAATGAAAAGCATCTTTGACCAGCAGAGGCTCAGGTTGTACTGTGTAAGAGTTTCACAGGCTATCTAATTTATAAGAATAAATGTTTACTTTTGTGAGATTCAGCTGGTGTGCAATAAAAGTCAACATCACACAGAACAAGCACACCACAAATTAATCTAATCTAAAAATATCAAATCTGCTTCTGTATCAAATAAAACCCTTCCATTTAGTTGCTTTTCAAATCCAAGAATCACATTGATTAAAAGTGTCTGAGTGCTGTATGTTACAGCTTGGCAAGGAGTGGGGTAGACCAGCATATTCTTTTTTTTTTTTCAACCAATAAAAAAGCTTATAAATTACTAAACACAAAGTAGCACAGCTAAAGGATCACGTGTTTCAGCATCTCAGTGTCACAGTGATGAGTCATCCAAGTTTACATGTTTTGTTTTCAATGATACAAGATCATTCAGAAATTGGCAATAGGTTGCATTTCCCAGCAATAGGCCATTAAGATAAGTGGTTCATAAATAAAGATAATAAAAGCTTTTTCAGTTCTCACTTTCTTCGTGCTGGTAATGATTTCCTCCGTTAAACATTGACAATTCTTACTGAAATAAAAACTGAGAAAGGCTGATAGGCAGTAGGATGCGTGCCTGAGAGTCTAACACTAATGCACATGTTAGAGGGCTGTGCTGACGTGGGCAGCTCAGCTCATCACTCCATGTCATCCTCATCAAAGATCGGCGGCACAAAGCTGCACACCTCCTCGTAAGTTAAACCTGCGAGAAAGAAGAACGTTTGATGGAATCAGAATAACTGCAAGGAAAACAAACCATTTAAATCGGTCAGTTCTTTAGGCAAGAGCGACGTACGTTTCCACTCATCAATCTCAAGTTCTCTGCTCTCGTAACTCTGGTCGTATGGCTCGGCCACGGGCTCGTCGTCTGGGTCGTGGTACTGACAGAAGTACGGATGGGCCAGAGCTTCGGCAGCTGTTATCCGCTTATCCGTATCCAGAACCAGCATTTTCTCCAGAAGTTCCACAGCTTAAAAGCAAACATTCAAAATAAATATTCAAAGGAAAAAAAAAGAATTACTGTACTGAATCACTAATACTTAAAAAAAAATGTTTGTTTTTTTACTGCTTGCATTACCAAGTGGGTTGGCACCAATGAATACATCAGCAAAGTTCCTCTTAGGCATCTGTGGCAAGGAGCTCACGTAATTTCTAGCCTGAGAAATTGAGCGGGGAAAAAAAGCAAACACGTGAGAACTGATGGCAACAGGCCACGGCATGTCATTTCATACTTCCCCTCAGTGTTCAACCGCATTAAGCAATCAGCGCCTGGTTATTACATTTGACTGCCAATGTAGTAGATTATCATGTATATGAATCCAGCAAAGTGGCTACGCTGATATTCTGTCTCCACCTCACTGTAAACCAATCTTTGTCAGAATCTAAAATCAATTTGTCAAAAATTTAGTGAACATCTCTTTTTATCTGCTCCACAGAGCAGATGAGCTTTCCATGATAATTCCATTCCCAATCCCTCTACATATTCCTCACTGAGCTGATTGAGGGCATCAGTCCTTTAGGTGGTTTCACTTTTGTTCATATTAAAACATATCAAGAGTTGCTTGTTGTCTCTTGTTCAATTCTGCATGAGATTTTAAAGTAGTTCCATTTTTATGTTCTACATTTTTAATTGTGAGTCGGTGTATTGCACGTCACCATTTCAGGATTATTTTTGTACCTGTATACATTGTTATTCATCTGCTGTCTTTTAAGAAGGTCCTTGTTGGGGATGGAGTCTCTTAAAACATTTATGTAGCTATGTGGAGGGCTTGTTTGCATAAGTGGCATGCGCTGTGACAAGAATATGTTTTCAAGATCCAGATGGCGAGATTAGTAAAATAAGTAGAGCACTCATCTCACAACCTGAGCCTGTCGGTGCAGAAGCACTATTCTGATGACCCACCTGCTGCTAACACCAATGGCCTCTCTGTCATGTTGTGCATGACTGCAGAAAGATCAAGACGCTCATGCATGCATATTCTCTGTACATTTTTTAAATGGAGGTTGTTTTTAACCCTCACCAGGAGCCTCAAACCTTTGAAACAATAAAATCTTGATGACTCGTCATTGAATAGATAGATGTAGCAATAGGCATACCTCTTTCAGGCCCATTAAATAAATAATAATATATCAATTTGAACAAGTCAATTATGGGCTTATTTCAGACGTCAAAATGTTTTGAGTTTAAATCTGTGTGGACAGGATTTGAAACCATTTCTTGTGTGAACTTGCAAAACACTTATTTTATTCATTTTAAACTGAGTGACATGGCTAGAGGGAGTCAGAAGCTTTTACCGGAGCTGGTATTAACACAAAAGTGCAAAAATACTGGTGACGTGGGAAATTATCAACGGCACTTGTAATCTTATGCAGAAGAGGAGTTTAGACGTACACATGCAAAGGTTTATCATGAACAATGCTCTTCAGCTAGTAAGTTTCATTACTCCATGTCCTTCCTAATTAAATTCAAATAAGAATGTTTTGGTCTTAACAATAACTATCAGAAATGGTCAGTTTGAATGGAAAATGAATCATGATGTATAAAATGAAAAAAGAATTATTTAAAAAAAAAAAAAAGTGAGGAAACAGACATAAGCAAATTATGAAAGGAAGGATAGAGAGCCAAAAACCATATAGAAATTCTTCTTCCAATCAATATCGTGTTAGTGATAATAAAAGAAAAGCAAGCCTTGCGATTTTAAAACTGCAAGCTTTAAAACAAGCTGGTGCTCATTGCTGTTAAAGTCATGCAGCAGGCACTATTAAGATCAACCATGAATGTTTAACTTTGGCTTCTGGTCACAAGTAGCCTTGCTCCCCTTTAGACCCAGCTCAGAAAATGTCTTCAAATGAATGTGGTCTCCACTAGAAACTCAGCACTCTTTAGCATGGCTTTTAACTCTTTGATTCTGCCTCTCTGATCCACACGTAATGTGGATTTTTTTTTTTTTTTTTAATCATATATGGTGCTGCTAATAAACTAAAGACAAGAAAACGATGTCTGGATTTGTTGTTGAAAAACTCTCAGTGAATCCACATCTATACAGGACACTGAAGAAAGAGCTGTGCGGGGAGTCAAACCGTAGCAATCTCTCCTGCCCTCTTGTTTTTGGTGGGACCTGCTCACCTCGTGGCTGGGCATCCTGTTTATTAGATTTGCTGGGGGCGTTCCAGTCAGACGCATTATCTGCTGAAGCTGGTTTATATCTAGGAAGCTTGTCAAGGGGAGTATAGCGACAGAGCAGAGTTGGTTAAGAAGCTTTTTTTCTCAACCTAACATTGTGTGACTAAACTTATGGGCCACGACAATGTTACGCTGAAAAGCAAGCTTCAAGCTTTGAAGCAAAATGTGAAAAAGTCACTCTTCGATTCAGAGGACAGAAACAGTCAGGACGTCTTTTTACCACAACAGTATCACACAAACCACTTAAGTCTTTTGTTTAAACATGCAGAGGGAAAGTCTCAATTTGACAGGTCGGAAGGGAGGAAAACATGCTGTCATTCAGAGAGCAGAACTGTCAAGTTGTTGCAGATCAGAGCAGCGAGGAGAGAACGACAGCACCAAATCCTGGCACATCTTTGTGAACTCACAGAGTCTGAAGATAATTTCATCAAGAGCTCTGGCCCGGGCGTTCCGACGAGCATCATGATTAACTTCAACTGATCAATGTCTAGCGGCATACAGTGAAGGAAGAGCAGGTGCTGAGCCAGGGAAGATCAGGACTCTGACCTCCTGCTTAACTTTCAATTACAGATCCTGTGACAGATTCAGTTATATTTATGTAACCTGTGGAGTAAAGGATGTTGTTTATACTGGTAGTTAAAAAGAAGTAGAAACTCAGCACTGGCATTTGCTGTCACACGCATAAGGACCAACTGACATCCACCAAGGGAGTAGACCTGAACCAGTAATACACACCAACAGGAGAGAAGTGGAAATATTACTTAAAGGTTATGAGTCAAGCTGTGGAGAAAAAAAAAAAAAAAAAGAGTGGAAAAATTGTGTCATATCAGCATTGAATCTCTGAAAGGAAAGACGCCTCAGGCAACAACGTGTTGGCTGAGGAGAAAAGCAAGTTTTCATGAGGAGACGCAGAAGAGAGGCGCTGCAGATCATTCTCTGCGGTGGTGGCAAAACCTCAGAAATCAGTACCCCCGTTGTTCTTTAACTCTTTGATTTGATTTTCCAAATTGTGTTTCAGAACACGGACAGTGGGGAATTCTTTAAAGGATACGGTCTGTGCCAGGAAACAGAGTCCTTCCAGTCAGAAGTTCTGCCATTATGCACCCCACTGACCAAATATCCACTGAAACACAGAGGCAGGACATCAACATGACAAACACCCATCTATTATGAAACACCGAAGCACAGAGGTTAAAACGGAGCCTTTCTTTGACACCTACCCGTCATGTTGTAATGCATCCAGTTCAACATGATCTCGGGGGCACGGTACCACCGGGTCGCCACATAGCCGGTCATCTCATCATCGGTGTGTCGCGCCAAACCAAAGTCCAAAATCTGACAGCAGTTTAAGTGCAAAGGTTGCCTTGTGATTAAAATATTTCTAACTGCATAATAATAATGTGTCCAAAAATAAAAGTGAACTGACCTTCAGCTCACAGTCTTCATTCACAGCCAAATTACTGGGTTTCAAATCCTGCAGGGGGGGACATTAATGGGAAATGGTGCAGAGTCAAGTTCAGGTGGGGGTCACTGACATTACTCCAGCACTCATTCTCTGAATAATTCAAGTTCCAACAGATGAAAACAGATATTCCCCTCAGCTAAAAACTGAGGAGTTTTTAATTCTATTACTTTCCTTCTCTACAGCATTTTCAATAGCTTGCCACAGCCAAGAGGAAGATTATTATCCTTGACACACATTTTCTGACCAGATTGGAGTCAAAGACAGCGTGACATTTATCAGAGAGAAAAAAGGAAAATCAATCACAACACTTACTCTGTGAATGATGTCTGCTGAGTGGATGTACTGCAGAGAAACACAGAAATCCACATAAGTTTAGATTGATCTTCAACAAAAGGTCAAATCTACTGACTCCTCTCACTGGAACATTGGAAGAGCAGCTGAAAGTAGCACTTATTCCCTTCCTTAAAAAAAAAAAAAAAAACTGAAGACAGAAAAAACTACCACACTTGTTTTTTTCCCTATGGACTTCAACAAAAAGTTGTACAGACATGGATTCCCTTCTTTAGCATGTAAGATGCATATAATCAGTAGCAACACTATTACACTTTTACTGTTGCGGTTTAAGTAGGCTTCAAAAGAACAGGAGACAATTTGTAAACAATAAAATGGGCCTTCAGTCTGAATGTACAGATAAAAAAAAGAAGTGAAACCAGGCTCCGCCGAAATAACGCTGATGGAGGGTGTGAAAGTGCTGAGAGCGGGGGCTGAGGTGGACCCCAGTGTAAGCAGGTGACAGCAAAATAAAGCTGGACCAATCCGGACCAATGAAAGGAAAATCAAGTGAGTGAGCACATAGAAACCCCCCCACAAATAACCGTACCTTTAATCCTCGGAGGATCTGATATATGAGGAACTGTACGTGGTCATCTGTGAGTTTCTGACATTTCACAATGTTGTTGAGATCTGCCCCCATTAGATGATTCACAAGATACCTGTCAGTCACAAAAGGCAGCGTTTGAACACAAAAGCATTTCATAAGAAATTCCTTTTAAACAAACTATGAATACCGCACCATCTTATATTAATATATGCCTTAACTTTTGAACCAATTCAGCATTGTTGTTTGCAGCCTGAAGCTAATTCCCCATTTGCAGGCAGAAGCTTAAACCGGTTATATGGCTTCTCTTTTTTCATTTTCAGTTCTCTCTGGAGGCACTAAAAAGCCAAGCCCTTATCAAATGGAATGTCAATTAACAAACATGCAGATAAATGGGCCAAACACCACTGCACCAGTGAATAATTCTAATCTAATAGCTGAGCTGTAACACCCAAACAGCATGAAGAAGATGAATGGCAGGATGCTCTCGGTGCTGCTTCGGCAGTCTGCTGCTCACCAAATACCCACTTCATGAATCCTCGAATATTCCCACAGAGTGCAGAGAGCAAGGCTTAAAATAGCGACGGTGTGCTGAACTTGTTTCCAGCAGCACACACTGTGAAACAAGCTCTCTCCAAAGTTAACCCGACTTGGAAAAATTCTATATAAATAGTGACCCCTTGTTTTCAGGGGGATGACTGGAGCACTGAGGAGGCTCAGCCTCTGTGTTGTGACTCGCTATTATTTTTAAAAGTGGAGGGAGTCCAAACTTAGAGCACCTGCATGCCCGAGATTTTTCCTTCATGCTGCACCGAAGTCACACCAACCTGCTTATTTAGTCACACGCGCTATGCCGCTTTGCCAGAGGAGCTGAGTCTACACGTGTGACCTTGTATTTGCCTTCAGACCGACATGATATCATGCTAATTTTGGAGGAGGGTGGGGCCTCTTGGGCTACAAACCCTCCACTGCAACAGTAAGCCGAGTCTCTGCTGTTGACAGAGTGAGAAACGCTGCAGCGTTTCCATAAAGCTGCCGTGTAATTGTACCGCTTAACACAGTCAGAGAAAACTGGTGAGAAAGAGCCAGCGCTCCTGAGCGCTTGAATGTCGCATGAATTTGCTTTCCTCGTCAAAACCTTCCGTTAACGTGACCCAAAATGAAACAAGTGTGTCACTCTGACAGAGGCTGAGGCATCGCTCCCAGCCAGTGCCGTCTCTGGGGACTCCCCAAATTATGCCGGTTCCCCATAAATACAGCAGCATGTGTCAGACCTGAGGAATGTTTCAGGTCTGAAGAAGTCATGAAGACGCTTGTCATACCAAATGTTCTCTTTAAACATTTGTAAGATTTAGAGGGGCGACAAACCCCGGTGCCTCACATGGGACATGAGCACCGGCTTTCTCTATCAGTGAACTCTTCACACTTGGCAGTAAAAGTGAGTCGTGGGTGTTGTGAGTCATTTCGGGGGCCTGTGCCCACAACAGCCTTCTCATGACTGCTTCTTTAAAGGGTCGGGAAATTGTCTGTCACTGAGCCACCAGAGGGAACTTTGAAGCAGGTACAATGAGCGATTGCAACTCCAGATGCATTATTTTAGGGAGTCTGGCTGGTTTTGCGAATGGTTTAGACTCCCATCAGCCACCTAAACTGATGAGAGGAACCTCTCAGACAAACCACCCCAACAAGGCCATTTCCTGGGGGAAACCCAGACTAACCACTGACAGATTGCCTAAGTGTTCTTCAACATTCTGCAACACAGATTGAGTCCTGAGACAAAGAGACGTGTAGAAATTCTATTCTGCGCCGAGAACATGAAGATCTCTTCAAAGCACCGCTTGCAATTTCCACAGTTACATTGCAGGAAGCACAGTGATGCGCCCTAAACACTAACGCAACCCACTTTTGTTCTCTTCAAATATCTGTTCTCTCTTAAGCTTTACTGCTCGCATGTGGAGGGGGAAAAAAAAGGTGTTAAACTCCAAAATAAAAACGGGTGAGTCGGCTGAGGCACATTCTTATGTTGGGTGTCCACTAAAAACTGCACATCATCAGGAGGAAGTCACATGAGAGGACTGAGGAATGACTGGAAGTCCATGTTCCACGACTGAGAACATTCCATATCAAACGAGCAATAACTACCCGCTTTCCACTTGCAGAGTGGATGCCCCACTTTTCACAAAGCCAGGCTTCAGCAAACGTATGAGAAGAATCTGGTGATGAAATAACTCCAGTGGCAGCCAAGGAGTGAATAAGTAACAGACTGGACTGTCTGAAAAGCATTCCAGTGTGTTTGGTCTGTTGGCCCATTTCCAGGTGGTTTCCAGCCACAGTTAAACTGTCTACTGCCGAGAAACGGAGGGCAGCGTTAACATCAGGGCTGCTAAAAGTATACACATGTGGACGTGGTGAGCTGAAAGGACACGGAGGGGGAAACTTGTGTTCATGGCAAAAGTCTAAATGAGAAAATCTGACTTACACATCGTTGAATTCTTCCAGACTTGTGGCAGTAGTGAAGACATCTAAGAGGCCAATAACCTGCAAGAAACCCAAATATTACATTCCAACCAAAACATGTTGGGTAGACAGTACGGCATCATCGAGATGCTGCACCGACAGCATTTCTGCCCATTTAGCAGAAAGGACAATTCTACTCACGTTTTCGTGCTTCATGTGTTTAAGCAGCCGCAGCTCTCTGTACGTTCTTTTGGCGTGGATGATCGACTGAAAGGGACGAGAGAGCTTCTTCACAGCGACCTTCAAACCCGTCACCATATCAATTGCAGAGCTGTTGGAGGGAACGCAAACACTGACTTGACTTTGTCTGTCAGTAAAACAAGACTAGTTTTTAATTTATTTATATATTTCTCATTAAAAAGATCGTTATGTTCTCATTCCCGTGATCAAAGTGATAGACATTAGCTTCACATTTTGAACAGCAACTTTGTAAAAGCAGGCTGGTCCTTTCCAGGTTGATGAGTTGAAGCCCTTCATACAGCCTAGACTTGGCTGAGCTTGCTTTCAAAACCAAATTAGGTGCAGTGAGGGCTGCTGGCTAAGGAAAGGGCAGTATCAGCAGAAAGAAAAGTCATCTCTCAGCAAATGGCGAGCAGTCCTAGATGTCCTCCTCCCTGATGGCTCACTGTCTCTGACCTAAAACATGCCCCACTCTGCAGCTCACCCGTCGCTGCTGGTGGAAAGCACCCCGGGATCAGACACCACCTCAGCATCACCTGGGCGGCAGGCAAACGGCCTACTCGGTTTTGTTCTACTTCTTTTCTGAAACTTTTCCACCTTAACTTGACAGTAAGAATGATATCAAAGAAAGGTGTGCAGAAGAATAGATAAGGACTTAGAAAAAGACAACGAGAGAGATTAAAACTGCACTTGCACGGGGTTAGAGAAAAGTGTGACAGGAGTCAGCGTAATTTGTCTGCTGCCGTAAAACTGCAATTCGAAGGACTAATAAAACCTTAACTTAGCCGCTTTGCCAGATGCACTCGTACCATAAACACATACGGCTCAATGAGAAATAAATACACCACTAAAAGTGATACTGGAAGCACAACACTGCAATGAATATAAGTGTTCAGCACAAGCAATGATTTTGGCCATTAAACTTAAATGGTTGTCCAGTCTCACAGCTTTGTAGCTTCTACATGAACACAATTAGAAAGACGTATTATGCAGTGGTTAAATTCATACATAACAGACACTGTGAATGCCCTCAGTTACTGTCCCTTTTGCCCTTTTCCTAAAAATAAGATAACATGTGGAAAACATGTTGAATTTACGCTCTTGCCCCTGTCTGTATCCTCTTTTTTTTATTAACTCTGGATCTGAGTGTTTTTCATGATCAGACATGACGTCTTTCAGTCTTGCTCATAAGATGATATAAATACATACGCAAAAAATTATGAAAAAAACTTTATTACCATGAAAACCAAAGAAAATGTGACTGATTCGACTTTAAATTCATAGTAACATTGTCCACGAAAAGTCATGATGTGGAAAACTATGAATATGTCTATATGAGGTTTGAAAAAAACAAGCACTCAATACGCTGCCCAGTAATCCAAGCAGCAACAGATTATCCCATTGCCCAGCAACAGCCCAGCTGTTCTCATCCATTTGCAAAACAAACATCTGCTCACTAAACCAAGTGCTAGGTTGTCTAGCTCCACACAATATCAGAACAAACCGTTTAATGGTACTAATCCTTCCTGTGAAAGTGTACCTTTCTATACCAAGAAGCAGATAGAAAGTCTACCCCATCCCTATTATTCATTTTACAGCAAGTGAATGTTTCTATAGTTTTGCAAATGCAAGTGCATCTCCCAAATGATTACTGAGAACATTCTCCGAGGACCTGTTTTATGTTAAATAACTCTGAATTTTGAAGACTTTTAACCAATCCACTCATAAAATGAAAATTATTTTAAGAGAAATTTGATTTTTTTTGGTATGGTCACAGTAGATGTATGGTTTGGAACTGTTATTGTATTCTTGATGTTAAAAAATATTTTAAAAGCTACTTGTCTTGGTCACATTAAATATATTTCAAATTTTAATGGATCCTCATTATTATCATAGTCTCAAGATTTTGTGAGTCTGATCAGCAGCTACACGATTGCATGTTAATAAAAATGTAGGTCATTCAGTTATCTCACGTTCAGATCAACTTTTGTAATGATGATTTTTACTTTTTCAAAAGTTCTGTCATCGCAGATAAGACATTTACATCCGATGACGTGTTAACAACAGGAAAGGTGAGTTCCGAAGAGCTTTAGGCAGATGATCATATCAAACAGAAAAGAGCATATGTTTCCTGTTTAAAGATACCAGACTCCACCTTGTTAGCCAGCAGCCATCCGACAGAGCTAACCTAACTTTAGCAGCGGCTGGTGCACAGGCCTCGTCAAAATGAATGGAGATGAAGTCAAATGACCACAGTCTGCATGCTTCACGTAACTCAACTTTACAGAAAAAGTTATTTACCAAACGGATCCGTAGGCGCCAGAGCCAACCGGGGACAGGTTCTGGTACCGTTCCGGCACTTCCCATATCGTCTTGTTGACCTCCTGACGGTAGAAGCCGGCTCTCTCTTTCTGCGACATTCCTGCAGAACCAACCGCCGACCACCAAACGACTTTCTGCCCCGAGGTGGCTAACCGAGTCGTGCACACTTCTTACTCACCCGTTTAACAATAAGAGGTGATAAGTTCTTTTTTCTCGTCGCGAGAAAACTATACGCACTCTTAGTGTTCGAGGTTGGTTTCTTCAGAAAGTTGCAGAATCACTGCCAGCGGTGTGCAGACACTCCACCCGTCAAGTTATTTGTTCCTCCTTGAGTGTAGGGAACTGCTACCGAGATTTTAGACAAATATCGCGAGATGAGCAAGCACACTCTTTACCCCCAGAGATCATCATCAACTTGGAGCACAGCTGAGACACGAGTTAGGAACAGAAAATCAGTGCCTCACTCAAAATGACCCTCAGTTCAACCCCAACAGAGTGGCCTCCTTTTTATAGTAACGAAGGGAGGGATAATACTCAAATATATGAATATTTATATGATGTATTAATATTTTTATGTATACATGCATATGACATTTAACAGTATTTTGTATGCCAGATATGCCATAATATCCAAGTAATCAACAATATATATATATATATATATATATATATATATATATATATATATATATATATATATTTACAAATGATAGCTTCATCAACCAGTAGTTTAAGAAAACTCCTTTATTATTTTTTTTTTATTTAATTATGTGAACAAGTTGAAATTTTAGCTGTTTCTTAAAGAAAACAATTATTTTCCATCTCAAAATAAAGTTTGAGGATAAGACAGAGCAGAAAAAAAGAGTTTGGGAAAATAAAATTCACATATTGTCAAATAACATTTTTTAAGCTGCAGTTATGCCTTAATAAAAAATGTGTGAAATTGGAGAAAAAAAACAGATTAACAATCCAAATAATGAACAATGTATACATTTTTACACATATAAAAAATTGACTTCATCCATATTTCATATTCATACTTGTATTGTTTCAAAAACACCTTTTGCTTTATAAATAAAACAAATGACCCTGTGGAGTTTTGTATTTCAACATCAGGCTAAACAATATAGCATTTGACAAATAACACTATATAAAATCTCCATTCTCTAGGTGAACGCGCTAAGTACAACTATCTTTAGGAATAAATGAAAGCTCATGTCTGTGGACTCAACAAAGACAGTCAGAGTGGCACTGACATTTACATTAAATACAAAGACTCCCTCAGTGCTCAAGGATCACATCCTCTGATTCAGGCATCATCAGAGTCCTCTTCCTCTGGTTGGTAGTTTGAAGATGATGACTTCAGTGGGACCGAATCAAATCCGTCTGATGTTCTCTGCAAACACAGTGATAATGTTGTGAAGGGTAATCTGTAGTCTTAAGCAGCTCATGGTAAAGTTCACTGAGGGGATTACTGACCTCTCGTGAAAAATACTTCATTTTGGTAAAGAAGGATTTCTTGGTGAGGTCCATAAGGTCATCCTCCGCATCCTCGCCTTCCATGATAGCACAGCTGTCCGCAGTGGGCAGCTCACACTCTTTACCCCCGGATGTCATCATTAACCTGGAGTATTTATACTGCAGCCTACAGGTGGGAGAGGAGTGGAATGACATCTCTGGCATGATCGCTGTTTTTGCAAAAATCTACAGATCAGCTGTTGGAAACATTAATGGAATTGTAAAGGACAGGGGGCTCACTTGCGTGTCTTCTTCCAAAAATAACAGCTAATGCTGATGAGTAGTAGAGCAGCGATCGCTCCTATGGAAACACCAAACTTGAGCCAGAAATCCAGAGTGACACAAGCACTGACTTTTTGAGCTGGTAGTGGCTCTCCTCCATAACACTGCAGAGGCTGCTGCCACACATAGGTGGTTCTCTGTGACACAAATAGTCAGATTTTCAGTTAACCACTTGAATTCTTGACATTGTTTCAATTATTTTCCTTCGAGGGGGTGGAATGAGTTTTAACAGTAAGTGCTGGGGAGCACTACCTGTATTCCCTGGATGCAAGCACTGATGATCTCTCTGTAATGGGTCTTTGTGCAGAGAGGACATGCATGCTGGCTCTGCCACAGGAAATGGAAAGAACAACCATCACACGTCCCCTCAGAACAGTTACTGTGAAGGAAACCCAGATAAGAAGACCATAAAAGATCCATTACAGAAAACGTATTTAATAATGAAAAAACATATCTCATTGTAATATCACATGCATTGTCAGATGGTCTGCTTTATGACTACAGAAGAGCCATTTATACCTATTAGCACAGTGGATCTTTTGCTCTGCAAGAATGACTACATTACTGTCATGTATTGTCCAGGCGCTGGATGCAGGGCCGGGGACGGAAATGTTGAAATTTGAATGGCCCGCAAATTCAGGATAGTAAATGTGTGAATGAAAACAAAAAACAATTGTGGCCTGCCTGAGGGTGCATGGAGGTGCGGTGGTTTGCAACCTCACATTGCAGGAAGATGGTTCTCAGTTTAAATCCAATCTCTGACCTGTTCTTGGAAGAATTTGCTTGTTTTCTCTTTGTATGTGTAGGCTCTCTTCAGGTATTCTGCTTGCTCTCACCATCCAGTAACATGCATTTTAGGTTAATTGGTGATTCTGAAATGACTATGGGAGTGAGCCTGAGCATGCATGGTTGTCTGTCTCATACGTTTCTGTACAGCCCTTTGATCGACTGGATACCTGTCCAGATTTTACCCTGCCTTTACTTGCAATAAGCAGGTATAGAAAATGGATGGAGGGATGAATGGATGCTGTCTCCAACCAGAAGATATCACCCACTGTACCCACTAGTGACTCTCCACAGAGACACTTTCCAAGGCTTCATCCAGCATAATATCTGATAGCTGCTCAAAACATGGCCACCGTCACACAGTATGAGCATGAAAAGATCCAAATATGCTGTACCTTGGGAGTGCGATTTGGTCTTTAGCAGTGACTGTGGGGTTGCATCTCAGTCTGATGGTGGCTGACCTTCCTTGTTTACAAGCCTGAGTTGTATCGCTGGACCTGGAAATGTCAGAACATCACCATGACAGAACATGACAACCATTGCCATTTAATTATCAAAAAATAAAGAGATCAGTTATTCGTTAAACTCCCATTATCCAAATGGCGAGTGTGCCAGAAAGCATCAGCATGTTTGAACCCCACCCCCCACTAACGTGTAAAAAAAAAGTTCTGATCACAATTCAGCATTATTGAAACAGTATTAACACTCTGTAATGTTACTGTTACACTGCCAGTGGTTCTTCATTAGTTATAGTGCACACAAAGTAAACACTGGTATCCATATCGTTATCTATGTTTCACAAACTACTATGTGCTGAACACAGTTTTCACTAAGAGTCTAACAAACTAGGATGGGGGGCTTAGTGCAGTGAAAGAATCACTGTCATTTTTAGCTTTTACTTGTAGTAGAATATGATATCTGGAAGGCTTGATGTTGAGGAGAACAACCACGTTGGGGAGGTGACGCCACCCAGGCTCGTCTCAGTGGTCACACCTTCAGAATGAAAAGATGCGGTGCATCATTACAATGCAACAGAAACACGGTCTGAACCATCATTAACATAACATTAGCAAAGGCCTAACTGATCTCATTGAAGAGTATATCTGTAAAATCATAGCTAAATGAAAAAATATGTTAATAAGAATATGAGGTAATTTGAGTTGGAGGTTAGATTCAGTCATTCTGATCCCAGTCTCTACATTTCATTCTGAAATATTTCCATAACATTGACATTTATTCTAAATGCACATTTTTTTAATCTTTCCACTTTAATCTCCCTTTCAATCTGGGTCCAAAAAAAAAAAGGAGAAACTAGTAGTCCATACCGATGAGTGAGTCACCAATGATGAACGGCTGGGAAGACACAATGCTCTGACTCCTGATGTCCGAGGGAACCACAGTGGACTGACAGATGTAACCTTTGACCACTCTCTCCCTCTCTGTTACATTATCCACGCAGGAGGCTGGCACGCGATTCTGGGAGGCACACGGTGATGCAATATGTTTAACAAGATGAATGTCACAATATGAATATGCTTTCTGATCCCAGGTTTCTCACCTCTCCCCCGCAGAGTGCCAAATCAAAGCGTTGGAAGTACCGCAGGCCTTTGTTGGTGAACCGGGGGCTGCTGTGGAAACCGGTGACATTGCTCAGAGCAGTGAAGTCGTAGTGCAACACACCCCCTCCTCGCTCCTGTAGGTCCACCGTGCAGTCACTGAGACAGGCTGTGTGGGCCTGCAGAACCAGGTCAGGGTGTCAGCACAGGGTGTCAGCAAAGTGTGTTTACATGCAGATCATATTCTGTGTACAAAAGGTGGAACAACAGTGATCTGTTCCGCTGATGTTGGTATATGCCAGCCTGATGTCTGCTGACAGCGCATCTTATCGAATCCTTTTTTTTTTCAGAATTATCGTTACAAAACATTTCTATAACGATTTAAATTAAATATAAACACACACACATATATATATACATATATATATATACATATATACATATATATACATATATACATATATATATACAGTATATATACGTAGGGTCCATCAAATAAAGCATATAAGCATATAAGTGTGTATCTAAGTGTGTATATATACACACTTATATGTTATTATCTAAAACCTGATTCACATAAGAAAAGAAAACATTAACTACATTTTCAAAGTTCTAAAATTGCTCAATACATTCAGGACTACCGTAGTTTTTTTTGTGGAGTTTGGTGTCTTACATTGTTTCTCTTGGTGTTTGGTCCACACTGAACACAAGCATCCTTTCCGACCGGCTGGCCGGTCCTAATGTAGGTGTTTGGCGGGCAGCTCTCACACACTCCTGTCGCATTGACCATGTAGTGCCCCCGTGGGCAGGGGACACAGGTGGGGTCGGCCTTATCAGGCGTCAGAGCACAACGACGGCACTGTGAGGCCACCCCTCCGATCACATTGGTGATGTGGACGGAGTAGATCTTTGCGAAGTCAGCACTGTACCTTCTCTCCTAAGGGAAAAAGAGACACGCAGCGTCACTTGCCATCCATTTCACACACATTTTGTTGTTGCTTACTCAGCTTAAAACTACTGAATTATGCACTCTACACAATATGATAGAAAAAATTAAAAAAACAGAGAGTGGAATGTGGTCTTGCAGCTCAAGACTGCCATCTATTGTAGTAAAGAGTCATGGTTTTGGGACCAGTGTTAAACGGTGCTTTTCAGTAAAGAGGAGTCCTATAATATTCTGGGCAAACATGAGAGCTCCAACAGCATGTGACAACAGTTTTCAGAGGCAATTCTCCAGCTTTTATGATATACTGTGGGGCTTCCTCTTCTTGTGCCCTTTAACAAAAGCACACATCCCACGACCCTTTACACAAGTACTATATCACTTCCATGTGCAAACATATTACATCACACCTACCGTAGCGTCTGCTAGTAAAGATAAGAATATGTATAGAATATAAAACAATGCGCTGTCAGACCTGGGACCGTGGCAGAAGGTGGAAAACCAACCGTGACAGCTGGGGGCGTGTAACATGTGACTCACATTGCTGAATTCCTCTGTCCGTTGGAACGTCCAGGTGAAGCTGACGGTGCTGTTGCTCTGAATCAGGTAGGAGTATGACTGCTTCCTGTTGCTGCCTTTCCACTGCTCCACCACATTGTTATTCCATTTATTATAACCCTGCGGGGAAATACTGACTTTATGTATTCATGTAGTGTTGAACCAGCAGCGTTCAAAAGATAAAAATGAATGAGAAAGTCTTTTTTTACCGCCAGGAAGTAGAGCTTGCAGTCAGCTGTACAGGCAGTCTCAAAGACAAAGGTAATGCGAGATAGTTCACTTTGTTCGCTGTCTTTGGTCATGGATTGAGACATCCTGTAACACAAGGGACATTTTTTTTCATGTCATTACATTTCCTCCCAGTTACTGATCAATAATGAGAAGTAATAGAACAACATTTGCAACATAATAAATATACCAGGAGAATTTTAAAAGTAATTCAATGAAGGCTTATCTTCACCTGTATCCTGGGACAGTGAGTGTGAGCATCAGGTAATCGGTGTCCTGATCTCCCGGGGTGGTGTAGACATAGTCACCAGCTACTTCCCATGCTAACAATACAAAAATTCAATGAATTCGTACAAAATGTGAGGGGGGGGAAAAAGTCTCTGAACACTTAGCAAAATAGCCTCCCAATACTGCTGCTGCCATCCAGACACCTTTCAGTCTGATGCATCTCTCTAGCAATCTGTCCTCACAGTTGGTTAAACTCAACTCAGTTATTACAGTAACTAATTATTCAGCAATAATATCCTGATTCAATGTCTTGCCTCTATTGCATGCTTGTTTTCTGATATTAAGACTCTCACCTGTGCTGCGTTGAGAGTCGCTGACCTCTAAACGGAAGACGGAGCTCTTCATGTTTGTTGGCATCGCATTCCACCATTTGTACTCAAAGCCCATCACTGGCTCTGTGCCAACGGGGCACTCAGTGCAAACTGTGAGTAAATGACATGATGCACTCAGGATGTTTAGGGATGTTTATTTATCTAAGGATCAGTAGCAACATGTTTTATTCAATAAAAAAAAACACATCTTTTATGTTGCGATCTGCAAACAACCAGAGGTGGAAGAGAAGTCCAAAAACTGTGGAATCACAGGCTGCGTACATTAAATGTTAGCTGTGTTGTGTGAGTTTAGGTGGTCATGTGTTTCCGTCCACTTATTTTTCACTGTCTCCAAGCTACTTCATCTGTAGCAACATGAGGAAACCTTCAATTAAATCATGGCTTTCTATTTAGTAATACCTTTTGTGATACATTATTCACCTTTCTCTATTGAGTTTTTTTTTAAGTGAAAAAAATCTAACTCCTCACCTGTTCCATTGGAGTAGGAACCTTGGCTGCACGGCTCACAGGTGGAGTTGGTGGCAAAGAAGCCCGGGTTACATGGCGGACAGGTTTTTCTCTCCCCCGATGCAGGAAGATTCACTGCCCCCTCAGCGCTCTCACTGCAGATCTTGGGCTCTATCCACTTGTACATGAGCTGAGTCTGAGACACACAGCAGCCACGAGTCAGTGTCTCTGCTGCACAATGAACCATCTGGAGACGGAAACCTGTCTCTGCTGAGCAACTTTGTACCTTTCCCTCAGAGTCACAGGGGGTGTGGGTGTAGAAGTAGTCACTTGTTGTACATGCAGGTCTGTCTTTGCAGCTCCCTGAGCCAGGCTCTGTACACATAAACGGCAAATAAACTCACAGATGTGAGGGAAAGCACGAGGCTCACATAAAGATTCAGAAACAGGAGCTCTCGGTAACCATTTAGACAGCAGAGCCCGTATTTGCATGCTGATTGCGTGAGTGGAACTAAATGCAAACATGTTATGACTGTGAGTCTACAAGAATTAGTTGTCCATGATAACAATTGCTGTTCGTTTTGTATGAATTACAAAAGCAAACAGGCCTACCAGCGTATTTATCTTGTTCACACTCATGGCAAACAGTGGCGCCCTTGTTGGAGAAGGTATCAGCAGGGCAGGGAGTGCAGCGTGCAGATCCTGCTTTTACACTGTGGGTGCCAGGTTTGCAGTGGAAACACTCAGATGTGTAGGCCACCCCTGGTAGAAAGCATAAATCAAGATTTTATCATTAATACACTAAGGGAGCTAAGGGAGGAAGAAATGCATGTTTAGAACGGCAGAGAGCACAAAACTCCAGACATTATTGTACCTGAGACCTGGATGTTTCTCAACAGCACGGGTTTCACAGCAGTCTTCTGCAGAGCATACGCTGTGGTTCTCCAGAACAGCACGTTGTTGCCATTCCTCAGCTCAGTCTGAACAGTATCAATGTGAAAACACAAGGACACTGATATAACCAGAACCAAACCGCACTCGGTGTGAAGCTGAAGCCTGACTGGGACCGACCTGGTACTGGCTCCAGTTGCTCTCTGAGATCTTCATCAGCCTGCTTTCAGAGTCCGTGGATTGGCACTTGTCGTTCTGGACCTGCAAGAGGAGAAATGTTTGCTCAATATTGCCGTCTGTATTCTAGCATCAGGCACACAGCCCCAGCACTCACAAAGAACTCAAAATAGATGCTGCCGTCCGGGTAGAAGTATTCGAACGACAGAGTCCCCGTTTTTTTCAGGCTCACGGCGTAAGACAGCGTAGCAGTGCACTCGTCTGTGTTTGAAGCTATGTAGTCACCCTTTGGCATCCAGGTGGAGCTGCAAAAGCACCGTCAGGAGAAAAGGTTGGATGTAAAGAAGCAAAGGAAGGAAAAACTTCATCACGAAATGAGTGAGTGACTCTGCACACTAACTTGGAGCAGTCTGTAAAAGCGGCCCCCTCATTATTCGTGACAAAACCCACTGGCAAGCTGTCCCACTCTTCAAAGGACACGCCGGTGCCCAGAGAGTAGGTCCCTGCAGCACATTTCTGACACTGCTGCGACTGCATGTCCAGGAACTCCCCCTCATTACAGGTGAAGGCTGAAGACAGAGCACCAAAAGGGTTGAAATGCAGTTGCTGAATAGAAACACGCACTTGGCATTGCAGCTTTGACACAGATGGTTACTTACTGCAGTCCGTGCCTTTGACTGGATCTGGGAGGCCTGTGCACGTGTCAGCTTTGTTGGGAACTGCCACCCTCCATCTTGACCTGAGTACGTCACACTCTGTGTACTCAAAGTGATAATCTGACTGCAGGGCCAAGACACAGGTGTGACTTTCACACAGCTGAATAATAAGCCGCATTTAGTACAAAAAGCAAACTGAGACAAAAGAATTGATACACAATAAGAAAGAAAGAACCAAATGGAATGATACAAAAATGGTTAGGGATTTTTCTTTTATTATTTCAAATTACTGAAAGTTCACATTTTGATCGTTCATGTTCCTTAATGTGACACCATTACAATTGTTGTTTTCAAACAACCAACACAAAGCCTTGTGTTCGTTGGTGAGTAAATAAGGAATAACATTTCTGAATTTCCCAATCTGGAACCAAAAAGAATCAAACTACATCAACTCAATTGAAATTAAGAAATGGCACAGTTAATAAAAACGGATCACTGGGTCATTGCATTCAACTGAGGTTGAAGTCCCTAATCAGGCCAGGCTGGTATCAGCAATGGAGGCCCCCCTCCACTTTTCTCACTTATCAAGGATGAGCTGTGGCTTCGCTGCAGCCGTTGGGGGTTATTTACTAAGCTGAGGGGAAAGATGCTGTTTAGGCTTATCCTTGTGTAAACATTTGATTTCTACATCTTCACAGACAGCATGAGAGCAGATGTGATGTTTCCTCTGTGCCACTGCCGCAGGTGACTGGCAAACATCGCTCCACCCGAAAATGAGCTACTTTGGGAAAACATTCGAGCAACATTTAAAACAACTGTTGTCTATCTAACACTTTCCGAAGCAATCCATCAGCAATGTGCTCCGTGTAATCTCAAGGTTTGGTTTCTGGTCAACAACAAGGTGTAATATTCCATGGAAGATCACTTAGCAGACCAATCCAAGCCCACACACAGCTCTGTGGGATTAATAGTTAACAGAAGCAAGGCCACAGCAGCAGCACTTCTCCGCCTCTGGGCTTTCTGTTGGAGCTCCCACATTAGCTGTGTTTAGAAATTAATACGGGTCTGAGCAGGAGGATCTAATGTAAAAATGCAACAAACCTGAGATGCACCTCAGCTTAATCACTTCCTTTAAACAAACATGAGGAAACCATGGCAACAGGACATCATGACAGCTGTTGTTCACGGTCAAAGAATTTAGCCTGGAAACAATTCACCTATTACCAAAATTAGAATAAAATCCTCTTTCTCTTCCATTTCCCTCTCTGTCTCTCTTTATCTCTCTGAAGTTGGGTTCAAAGTAAGCTGATAAAAAAGACAGTTTTGACTTTTATCAAAAGTAACTGCTGTTATGCAAATTGGAAACAGGGTGAGGGTGAGGGGCACGCACAGAGTACTGCAACATATGGAAGCTTGAATAAAACAGCAATCTGATCGCATGACCAGTCGGGAGCAGACTGCAATTCAAACTTTTTGAAAGCTTTTTGTTGATTTATTTTTTAAGAAAAATAAAGGAAAAAAAGACTTCTAGTAACAAACTGAGTTTTGACTTTGAAGAAAAATAAACTCGGGGATTAAAAAGCGAGTCAGAGCCTTGTTAATACACTGTCAAACACATAGCTTAAACAAGTCTCATGGCCAACTTCCACATCAGACATCACATGCATTCTTACTCTTTTATAACATGGCAAATTTTCCAAAAGTTTCTCATTTTAAACAAATTACCTGATCATCATATGGTCAAGGATGCAGTTGAAATCATCATTTCTCTTTTATTCAATTAAAAAAAACTATTGGCTGAAACTACAGGTTGGTTGAATGTAATGTTCTCACCTCTTTGCACATGGGCAGTTCGGCTGATGTGGAGGCAAACAGCAGCCACAGAGCGGCCACGCAGGGAGCGGAGAGGCTCGGCTGTGTCAGGCCCCGCCGCATCGTGGAACTGCTGTCAGAATGATGGAGACGGGGCAGCGGGATGTTGACCTGCACCCTCAGGTGCTGCCTGCGCCCTCAACGGGGGCGGAGCCTCTCCCTCAGCGGAGAGCGAATACTGAGACGTGATTGGCTCCGTCATTCTGTGAGCCCCACAGTGGGTTCGACGTGTTTAAACTGGACCAGTCCGCGCGTGACAGCTGCCGCTAAACCGCGTGGATATCTGGTAAATTAATGGTAGCCACGAGACATAGTATGATTTGGAATGAACTTTAAATTCGAAAGAATTCCGTCGGAATTTACCGGGGCTTCACCGGAAGTTTGGTGTTGCCTAGAAACCGAAGTTGAAATACGGCAGGGGGTACTTTTGAGGGATTTCGTGGAGACAGCGTAAAACGTATTTGCGTGTGTTCGCTTCCTTCAGTATGTCACGCCGGGATCCTTACCCTCCTGCAAAGTTTGAGAACGACTTCACTCTGACTGGCTTCAGGCAGCAACAGGTGGGCCAGCAGTTACACGCAGACAGCCAAAGATTTTAAGCATATTTACAGTCGACCGTCCAAAAAATGAGTTGAATTAATTCAAATATTTTTTTTATTTGGCTCTTTGGCACAATTCACTATAAACTTCAATAAATGAAAAATAACTTTGTTCCCCATGTTTTAAGATTAAGGTATTGGTAAAAAATATATATACCTTTTGTCTTAGTTTATGTAGGACTAGATTAGAACTGTACACTAGGATTAAACAGTCCATAAGAAAAAGTTAAACCACTGTATTATGAGATGTGGTGTGTTTCTTTGTTTTCAGATTTACGATGGGAATAACAACGTGTATATGTCCACTTTAGGAGACTGGTATTCTGATGAATCATTGCTCATGATTTTATTAAATCATTTAGGAAATGTCCAATATTTACAAAGAAAGCCTAATGCCAGGTTTAAAAGTAGAAACTGAAACAGGATTAAAATCCATGGTAGTAATGCCGTTATGCCCCTCAGGAATTTATCCTGTAAGAAGATTTTGTGGTTTATTAGTAGATGGTTCCCATCCCCAAACAAAGTTACAATGCAAATACCACAAACCAGTTTTTACAAAGTGTACCTGAGGATTTTAGAGGCCACTCCCTGTTGGTAATCTGGTTTCAAATGACCATGTAAGAGTGTAGAGTAATTTAAATCTTCAAAATGGGAGAATTAAATGTATATTGAAGTTGATGTTAGAAAATGATAGAATAAACTGCTCTGTTGTACTTTGTGTTGTCTTTTTTTTTGTGATTTTGCTCCACCCTCCAGAGTGTAGTGACCAGTTGCTCTAACATTCCATATCAAGAAAGTCAAAGAGAGACAGTTGCTCGCTCCCCTCGGTCTGCATCTGGAAGCCTGCAGTTTGGTTATTATCCTGGGGTTGGTGCTGAGGATACACTCAATCTGCCGGCCTCATTTGGTTTGCTCTCATCTGTTCAAAGCTGGCAGGGTTTTAATTTCTCTAGTGGTTTTAATATCATTCTGACAACACTTTTTAACCGAGAAGCAAAAGAAGTCAAATGCTTTGTTGACTCCTTCACGAACAGCTTGACTGAGGGTTTGTGTGTCAGAGAGGGTGGTTTGTAGCAGAAACCCCCCCCACAAGGGGACCGAACTCCATTTCTCTTCACTCCATACACCTCAGACCTCATCATTCAGTGTGTTCAATCTCTTTCATCCGCATGTGGTGAGGAGTGCCATCTGCCTAACAGAAGCAGCATGAGAAGCAGAGACACAAAGAAGAACTAAGTGATAAAGAAACTGCCTCTGGTGAGGCTCTGGGGGCATATGGAGCTAAATAAACACAGAAGATACATCAGAATGGAATAGTTGAGGAAAATCAAATGGACATATTGGATTTTACACACTCCGGGATGGCATAGTGACATATGAACATATTGTTGAACATATTGTTAAGAATATGAAATCATGTTGAGCGAAGTGTGTTGGATCTATTGCTGTTACATGTTGGTGTATCTAGGTCACAGTAATCCCAAGAGCGGGCGTGCATGTCTCCTGTTTATTTGCATTAGTCGACGCAAGTTTCTTTGTTGAATTAGTTGAACTTTTCTTCCCCTGCCGTGCAGAGAAAAACGTGTCAAAAACCGAGTCACATTGCCCAGACAGAGGATCCCTGGAGACACCTCCATCACACCCCCACTGTGGCCAGCACCAGACGGAGTGCCGAGCACAGGGAGCATCAGGTCAAATACCAACATGTGTGTGAGATATAGAAATGCTCCCACTTATTCACTGGAGATTTTTCATTTTCGTACTCTCAGGCGCCAAACAGAAGTCTCGACCTCGCTCTGAGCTCAATCTACGACCACCACAAAGACGTCTTCTGCAGCAAGAGTCAGATCATGTGCCAGCAGAAGACCGTTTCCGAGGACCAGAGGTGAGAGCTGCAGGGTCTGGTGCCAGTGGTGGTTCAGGTTTGTATAACTATGGCGATTTGTGGTGTGGTCATTTTCAGGAGAAAAGCTGACTCGGAGAGGCCTGACGTGTTGAAGAAGGAACAACAGAATGGCATCACAATGTGGGTTGACCCAAAGAAGCGCTCAATTCACAGCATCGACTGATACGCGGGGGAAATTTGGTTAAATCATCGTAGCCACATTTCAAAACTAAAACTCTGACTTGTGTGTGGGAGCTGAGAAATAAAATGTAGCTTTGGCTACAAAATGTCAGCCTGTTGCAGAGGGTTTTAAACCAAAAGTCAACAGAGAGTCAAATTGTTTGGTCAGCCTGTGCTCCCTCAGCATTACAATAAACACTTCTATAAATAAATAAATCATTAAAAAAAAAAGATTAGCCATGACCGTACCTATTGAGAACACGATTATCTTCTTAGGCTTATTACTTCCAAAAAAGGAGACTTTTGAAGTGTTATTAGCTATACTGTTTTGTTTTTTATGGCTCTCTCTTACACTGATAGGTGAATGAAGTAAAGAGCTTTTCTCTTAATATAATAATAATGGATTAGAAGCAAATAGAGATTAAAGCATATACATTTCAAAGTTTAGGGTTGTACTTTCTTAAAACAATTGGTATTGGCAAAAACAGAACAGTAATTCAGATATTTTTTTCTTTTGCTTTATTTTGCATTTATAGTAGACAACATACTGACATGAAATGAATGATCCTTCAATGCAGTCCAGTAGTCGCCCAGCAGATGTATCGGAAATACAAACTGGGTCGAGACTCACTGGAAGACAATGTGGATCACCAGGATGTGGCAGTGTCATGCCGTAGCTCTTAAGCAGTCCACATCTTTAGACAACAGTTCTCAATCAAAAGATGATTTTCTTCGTGATTCTTCTGTTCCTTGGAACAGAAGAATTACAATGGTCCTGCTCTGGGGCGGTAGCCTCGGTGATGGTGTTGGAATCCTTAGGAGGATAGTTGGTGGTGGAGAAGCGGTGGAGGGTGGAAAGCAGCTTGTGGTTGGTTCAGATGGACATGAACTGGAGAGGAGCAGCGAGGAGTGAGGCGGAGGCAGGAAGGCCGGGAGGAATCCAAGGTCCTGGAAGGAAACACGGAACACAGATAATACTTGGTTCGCTCTCCACAAGAAAGGCAAACAGAATACCACAACTCTGCTGATCTAACAGGCAGGGGTTGGTTAAAAGAGGGAATCCTAGTAAGTTAAGTTTTCTGAAATTATACAAAAAATTACAGCAAGGAAATATAAGAGGAAAAAAACAGATACAAAACTAAAGAAACATTTGGTCAGCTGGGCTGAACATGGCACACAGGAGATCAAATCAAAAGTTAGCCTGATTAAAATATACTTCAAATCACCCTCAATTCAAAGTCAATTCAACTAATGCTAGCATCTAATCTGTCTCATGTTTCTCTTTGTATTGTGTTCAAATCTGGTGCAATCATGAATACAACAACTTGGGAGATTAGTTGTTGTTGTTTTTTGTTGTTATTTTGATGTATTTTTGGAGACGTTTAGAACTGTATTTCAAATAATTGGTGTGTGGCGATGGCTCTGGACTTTTAGTATGATAAAAATGTTCGAACAACAGAAAATAAATCTTATCCGTTTTTCTGTATACTTGCATGCGTCTAAATTGTCTTTCTGTGACATCAACTGGGGTCTGTAATGTTTGTCATTTGAAAAAACTGCGTTCTGGCAAAAAGTTCTGTCTTAACGTCTGAGAGGTTTTTGGATGACTCTGCCTATAGATGACAGCATGTCACTGAGCCCTCGTCTTTCCGGTTTGAAAGTGGCATGCTCCAGGAAAGTTGAAATGATTATTTCGTCAGTGCTTGGGCCTTCGGACTCCAAAAAATTTGCCACAAAAGCAGGGGAGATCCAATATCCACAAAGGTCGCAGAAAATTTGCAAGTAGAGCTGTTTGATGCTGTGTGGGTCACCAAATCGTTCCTCTTTGATCACAAGTCCTTCCCTCCCAATTGCAGTCCAGATCTTTGTGACCAGACGGGTGTGGATTGCTTCAATGGTCTCATGACTGCAGGGACTCTTTGCTGTTCTCAGAACTTCAACAATCAGTTGCAAAACAAGCTGGCTCACAAGTTCCTTTTGTGGCTTTTTTGCTTTGTTTAAAATGCGTGCCTTTAAAGATCTATAGGCAACCACTAACTTTTTGGTTTGAGGGCTATTTGTGGCTTGTTCTTGTTCCATTGTTGGCTGTAACTTTTCATACTTGTCCGGGTGAGTTGATGTTTTTTCTGAGGACCTGAAGCTGAAGTTATTTAAAGTTTTCTGTAACTTCCCAAAGAGTCCAGGTTTCTTTGGTGTTTTCACAACGTGTTTTTTGAAAAGCAAGAGAATCATGTCGTCGCATTCTTGGTTAACTGATGTTAAAGTGAGCATGACTTCTGAAAGGCCATATTTTTTGCAAAGGCTCTTAAAAATGATCTTTTCAAGGTTCTTCATTTTATCAAAAACAATGTTGAAATCTTCTCCTCTCATTACATCCATCATTTTGTGATACATTCGCCGGTAGAAGGCAAAGAAAATGTCCAAAGGGTAGGTGACCTTAGCTTTTCTAATAGCCAGCGATAGCAGGGCCTTAAGAAGAGTGTGTACGGTCTTCTGGCATCTTCTTTCCTTTTCTTTTGGAGTCTGATTTAGTTTTTTCATGGAACTTTCTACTTTTTGGGCGTTTGGGCTCATATTTGTGTTTTTTCCATCACTGCCCTTTCGGAAAGATCTCATAAGTCTGTTGAGCACAATGGGAAACTTTTCCTGTACTTTGGAGACGTACCCAAAAAAAGCACTGTAGCTCTTCTTTACATTCATGGCTGGTGTTCAAATAAGTAACTGTAAGAGAATTGAAGAAATAATATGACTGAAATGTTCTGGTTGAGTAATCAATCCGAAGTGTCAGGAGAGCAGACAGTGACTGAGCTATCCTCTTGAAGTGGAGAGAATGCGTATCTTCTCAGGGTGTAATAAGAATATTCCGTCAGAGCATTATGACGTCAAACACATCAACCGACACACGTCTGAAGCCCCGCCCACGTTTTGCATAGCAACCGTCGTCAGGCGCTGCGCTACTTTTCTCTGTCTTCGGCTTTGGCTGCTCGTTCATCTCCACGTTTTTCCTGTTCAGTTTGAACCCTTTCAGGCCGTATACATCAAATTGAATACATGGATTTCTAAGACCTTTTGAATCATTATGTAGTCAAAGCTTCGTTTAAGCAGAATTGCCTTTATTTAGCATTTTTGTTCAAAATGAAAATGAATAGAAAATTCGGATTAAATATTGTTTGTTGTTGAACAGTCAAAAGACTTAAAATATATAAAAAGTTTTTTTTAATCCATATATTTCCTTAGTCAGGCTTTGTAGGATTATGTAAGAAATAAGACTTTTCTGCACTTTGAAAAGACAATCCACCATTACAAGAGAAGTAGTCTAACTTCTGTAGTTTTTCAATTTTAAAGATGAGGCACATGCCAACATTGTGACATCATGGCCAGCATTTACCTATTTAGACAATGAACAAATGTCTTTAGGTAAAAACATTTCGGTAACTGTTAGTAAACTCAGACCCTTAGAGAATTAAAGCATTTCTCTCTCTCTCCAGTGTGATTTTCAGGGTAAATATGAACTTATAGAAACAACATTGTTTTATTTAAATATATAAACGTTCAGGTGGTATAAATACAAATATGTGCAAATAGTGAAGCGGCATGCTTAACCAGTTTATCATTATCCATCTCATTGGAGACAGATTCAATGACTATTATCTTGCAGCAACACAAAATCTATAGGTTCCGTTTCTAAACAAAAAGGTCCATTTTTATTGGTTCTAAATAGTCCAAGAAGGGTGTCAGTTTCTCCGTTTCCTGGGCCTGGTGGATTTATGCTCGGGCCTTTCTTTGGCGACGACGCTGGATGAACGCCTTTGCGTCCCATTCATTGGGAGGAAGCATGTGAGGGCCGTTGTGGACACACAGGACGGTCATCTCCTCCGCATACTGGAGATTCTGAAGCAGCTGCAGACAAACGCAGCAGGAAAAGAAATTCAGGACATGTGGCATGTTTTGAAAGCCCAAGAGAACAATACCAGAGTTGTTGTTTTTTTCCTTTCACTTATTGTGCCAGCTGGCACAATAAGTGTGTCCAAAGAGGGAACACTTACTTTCGGTGTGATGAAGAAGTACTGGGAAGTTGTCTCCTTGCAGGCTGTCCGGACAACAATGTCAAAAACCCTCCTTTCATTTATGGGATCCATTCCCTGCAAAGAGAGTGAAGCAAATAAATACATTTAAAAATAGAGAAGAAATCTCTGTACCACAGAGTGTAGTTAAAAATATAAAGCTATTAAAATTGAATATCAAAATTAAGTATTTGTAAGATTGCAGGATATGAGATTATTTATGTACATGTAAATGAATCACACACTGATCTGACTATCAAACAGCCAATAAACTGTTATTCAATGACAAAAAAAGAGAAGATCTTATTCGGTTTGTAATGTAGAAAAAAAAACCTTGTCATTTATACAAAACTTAAAAGATCCTTATTTTCCCCATGAAAATAAAAGTAGACAAAATAAAGCTTATTTCAAACAAAAAGATGGCATAATTCATGAAAAGATAAAAAGACACTGTATTAAGGCATCAATCTAACACAAGAGCATTGATGGGGCTGAAGCACTACCTGGTTGATCTCATCCACCACCCTGAAGGGGCAGCGGTTGAGCTCCTGCAAGGCCATGAGGTAGAGCATCGTTGAGACGCTCCGCTCTCCTCCGCTCTGATGGTGGGGCGTCAGCTCGTGAAGCTGCGTGTTACTGTGGAACTTCACTCGAATGCGGATCCCGTACTTGTCGTACTCCTCCTGAAGAACGGCGGTATAATGGTTTCTTATTGAAATTGCAACAGATATGACTCAAAGGGTGTCCAACTCAACCCAGAACACAAAGCAGTGACTGAACAAGCTGAAATTACAATGTCAGTAAAATGGAGGTTTAGATATGAACTCTCAGATCAAGTAACGAGGCCTCTGGTTAAAGGCAGGCTGTACAGCAAAGCAGCCTTCCAGCTTTCAGATATTGTGTGTTTACCTCGCTCTCCGAGTGCAGATCGACCTCTCCTGCGCACTGCATGGAGCGAAAAAATTCACTGAACTTCTCATTGATCTGATCGACCAGCTGCTTCAGAGGGTTCAGCCAGCGTTCCTTAGCCTGTGACAGACACACACACACACACCTAAGTCCAAACACACAACACCTACTTTCCAATTAGAACATCAAACCTGCCACTTTTAGGGGAAACACTGCGGTTAGATGAGAAAGCACCTCCGATATGTTCTGTCGGTAGACTTTCAGCGCAGCCGTCTTTTCCTCAAACTCTTTCTCCAGGAGTTTGATCTCCTGCTCTCTCTTGTTGTACTCTTCGACGACCTTCAAAGTGGGGAGAAATAACAGGATATAGACGCCAATAAAAATTGAGGAACCTCCCTTCATAAACAGCTGAGCTTCAATTTCCACACTGTTCTGATTTTTGACCATTTCAATTTAAGAAGACAGCCTTTAAGTTAAGATTATTACTAAGGCAGGTCGGCAGAGAACTTTTAGATATTTAAGTGCTGGGTCAGCTCTTCTGCTCTTACATTTTCACTGAGGCCGGTGAAGCACTCGGCTCTGGACCGCTCTTCATTCAGCATGGCGTCCACCTCCTCCAACGTGTCGGGCAGGTTGCTGAAAGCCTGCATTAACAAAACCCACATATCTGAATCTATATAAAACACGATGGCTGCAAACAGGCCAGATTATCACAGCATGAACAAACGGTAAAGGACAGGGGGCGAGCAGGAACTCACATTCCGCAGGTCTTCGGGTAAAGTCTCATCAGGCTGCATCCTACAGACAGACTTCGCCCTCCTCAGCAGGCCCCTGCACTGCTCCGTCAGCTGCACCTTCCTCTGCTCCAGGCGGCTGCATTTTTGCTGCATAAACCAGGAGCTTTAGAAGAAAAATGACCGCCGCACTACCTCTGTGGTTGTCCAAAGCGTGAGAATACCCACATCCATGGTCTTCAGATCAGAGGCGCCTTCTCTACAATCGTTCTCCAGCTTGTTCTTCTCTGCTGTCAGCGCCACCGTCTCCAAAGCCAGATACACCTTCTCCATTGTGAACGTGGCTCTCAGCTACAAAGAAATGGGGAGACTCAAATGAACATACACAGCGAGAGTCCATACAGGCCATGACATCAAAGAGTGTAGAAATTTAACATTAGCAGCAACGGCCAGCTAAACCTTTGCAGTCATGAACAGGTTTTGGCTTTAAGTGTCTTGTTCCGTACCTTCATTTGGGCCATGAATGCAGCCACTATGGCCACCTTCTGGGAATTGACAGCCGCGATCTTTTCTTTAGTTTCCTCTTCGACTTTCTTCAGGTCAATGACATTCTGCTCCATCTGCTTTAGACTGCAGGCAGACAGGGGGAGTCTCACTATTCTTAACGTCTGAATAAACTAAAACCAAACATCGTCAAGTCTTCTACTACCTGTCCTGTTTGGTGCTGATTTTCTGCTCCAGCTGTCTCCTTTTCCCCTTAAGTTCAGACAGTTGCTTTTTCTCAGCCAGCAGTTCGTTGTCACGGCGATCCAGAACGGCAGACTCCTTCTGCAGGACCTTCATGCGTTCACCGATGGCCTGCAGCTTTGTCTCACAGGCCTGTCCACAGCAGACAAAAAATATGTGTAGTGGCAAAAATCAGACTACGACCAAACATCTTCACATGGCATACATTTAGTGGAAAACCGGAGGCAGAGTTTCTAAAAAATACAAAAATAAATAAACCTTCATCTGTTGCTCCAGATTCCGTTTGTCCTCAGCATCCACAGTGATACTGAGGTACTGAGAGGGATGTAGGGCAGAGTTACTGGTGCTGATCTTATTGGAATAGAAGGACCTCTTCACTGTATACCTCTCCTGGGTGGTATATAACACCCTGAGGTAAGGTTCCTCAATCACCTGCAAAATGTGAAATAAAAAAGAGGTTAAAATCTAGAACCATATGTAAAACAATTGTAATGAGTGGCTACTAATCAGTGATGTCTCTGACAAATTGTTTCTCAAATTGTTATTCTTCTAACCTTGATTCTCTGCAGTTCTGCTCTCAGAGCTTAGGTCACATGAATGCAGGAACATACCGTTTTGATCATGGCTTTGGTTTGGTCATTGCCCACTGGCACGTCATGCACCTTGTACTGGTGACAGAGGTAACTCATCACCTCGTCAGGGGCATCAAACATCTCCCGGAGGTAAGAGAAGAACCCAAAACGGCTGAAAAAAAAAAGAATAAATAAGAGAAAAGGTTAGTTTCACCTGTGCCTTGCAGGTTTTTACTTCAGGTGGCTGTACCGTAACTTTTGTAACTTAAAATAAGGTCCAATCCAATAACGGGAGTCTACATCGGAAAATCACATTTCATCTAATCTGGGTGATCTGATAGCTTAAGAACTGACTCACTGTTCACAGTTATCTGCAGTCAACTTAACACTGTTCAGCTGACACTCCAATGCCCAGGCTAACAACTACCTGATGCTTTTGGTGTCAGTTAGACAAATGAGTTACCCTTTTCCATTTCCCTGGCACTTCCCAACAAGTCCGATTTGACTGGACTGGATTATGCAAAACGGATGCCAACCATTGAAATGAAAACATTTGAAAATACAGCAAACTTCCCTTTAAATTAACCCGCCCTCACCTCAGAGACTCAATATTTCGAGACGGTGCGCGCCTGGAACAGGACTCCTCCGGAGCAGAAATAGAGTTCACTTTTAAGTTCATCCTATCACGCACCTAAGAGGCAGGAAAAGAGACGATTAAACTGTTCTGACTTAAGTCTGTGCGCAGGAGTACCGTATTAGCCTGCATCCTCCTGACCTCAGCCATGAACTTCTCCATGTCGTCTTTCCTCTGGAAGACAAACGCTCGCAGGTCGTGGAATGAGATGTGGTTTTCCACATACTTGGCGAAGCGATGATCCTTCACGTTGATCTGTGGAAATAAGGCAAAACCTCATGGACGGAGCAACAACTGGCACTTGTGTCCTAAAATATTCTGAACATTTTTATTTTATCATTACAAACACATCAATTCTCTCCAATTAGAAAACAATCGGACAAAAAAAATCCCTGAGCGCCGGGCTCTACTGCAATACAGAAATGTGCTCATAATGGACAAACTCCTGCTTCTCCATCCTAAATGTTCTGAATTCACACTTCTATCCGTGCGCCTCACCACCAGCATCATGGGCTCGTGGACGTTTCCCATGAAGAGGTGCTTGTTCTGCCGGAGCCACTGCAGAGCAGAGTGTGTGTCTCTGTGGCGACCTCGCAGCTTCTCCTCCTTGGCATTCAACATGTTGTTCATGTCGTTGAGTTTCCTTTCCAACACTGGCAAACACAAACAAGCCTAAATTTGCTGCACGTGCTCTGACGTTTGGCATGGTTTCGGCGAGGTTGCTGCAAACCCACTTCTGGACTCGGCGGTGATGTTGTCCCTCTCCCTGCGCAGGTCAGCCTTCTCCCCTTCGATCTTGGCTCTCTCCTCCTGGATGCGCCTCAGCTCCACATTAACGGCATTGATCCGTGGAGTTACATCGGGCTGGTCGCTGACTTTGGCGAGCTCGCCCTTCAGGTCTTCGATGGTCCGTCGGGTGTGGCTGATTCGCTTCTGGTGGTCTTCTTCCTCCATCTGCTTCAGCCTCAGCTTTTGCTTAATGTCGTCGATCTGCACAGAAGGATGGGCAGCGGTTCATTACGCGCGGCTGTTAATGACCCACTCTGAGCTCACTGCTTTCTGTTCTTCTTTTCTGTTGGGGAGAACATTTTCACCTCTTTGTGTTTGCGATCCAGCTGATCTTGCTTCTGTTTGCACTTCAGAGAGGCTTCTTTAATGGCAGCGGTCTGAAAAACATGAACCTCTTAATTATCCTTCAGCCTGGTATTGGTGTGTAGAAAAGAATTGCCTGAACTTCAGATGCATTCTGAAGATTTTTGGCTGCAAAAAGTCCAACTACAGAAAAAGAAGAGTAATTTAGTTTTAACCATAAGATCGTGCTGTGGACATCTGTTTCATTACCTTTGCTTTAATTTGCGCCTCGGTGGGCTTCAGCTGGTCATCAATCTGCTGAATCTTTCTCAGCATGGGAGTCTGGGTCTGCCTCAGGGAGGAAAGCTGCCTTTTGGCCTCCTCCCTCTCCTTCTTCACACCCTCAAGCTCTTTACGGGTGGTCTCGTACTCCTGGCGCCACAAGGAAACAAACAAAAAGTCAGACTCCTATTTTCCCTTTGCCTGCAAACCTTGGTTTTTTTCTCTCTTTCCTGCTTGCACTATTTAGTGTCAAGAACTCACCACCCACGGTTTCTTCTTCTCGAGCAGCTCAATCACATCCAGATGTCTCTTCTTCTCATAGTAGCGATTTACATCGTGCTTGTTCCTCTCATTTCTCTGCTTGGCTTTCTCCAAAAAGTTTGCCTTCTCCTTCACAACATTCTATGGTGAAACAAAAAACTGACATGAGCTTAAAGGCTTGAAACAAATCTGCCCCTATGGGCACTAGTAAATAAATAACTGCTAATAATAATAATAACTTGATACCAACATTTTAAAAGTCGTCAAGATATTAAAGTTTTGAAAAAATATCATTTAAACAAAGAATGCAAACTTTGTTTTCTCCATTCAATCTGTCTCTGCAGAGTGACCATTTAATTTCTTTACCTCTAACTCTCGTTCTTTGTTGCGGAAGTTTTTGAGCTCACAGTGATAATCGTACATCTCAGGAGGTCCCACTGACTTCTCGGTTGCCTCTAGAACTTCAGCGTTCGACATTTTGGCAAATTCACCAACTTTTTCCTTTGGGACGTGGGAAAAAACAAGAAAAAAATTAAACATGTCCATGGATGGATGGATGGATAAAACCCAGTGACTTCACAGCCTGTTTGAGTAGGCGTGACTCCCAAACTGCAGCAGGAAGCTTACCTGTGGCAGAAACTGGCAGAGGTTGCTGACTTGAATGCGCAAACCTTTGACTTGTTCTTCTATAATTTTCTGACTGCAGTATTTTCCATTAAGCATCCAAAGCGACTGATTGTTCTCCACATGGATCTCTCTGTTAATTACAATATTGCCTTCTTTCTTGTACCTTCAAAAAGCCAAACACCGAATGTCATTACACAATCATGAGTGATTCTCCTTAACATTGTTTCGCTGATGTATTATTAGCTGGTAAAAACATTTAAGCTGAGACTGAAAGTGACATTTCCCATCTGGTTTCTAAGCATATAAAGTATATAGTTATCATAGTGAAAGTGGCAGTGCGCACATAACTTACAGCTTGATCTCAATAAAACCTTTATGGCACCCACGTTTGACATAGAGCCCAACCTACAAAAAGAAACAAAATAAAATTAACTGTTGCATGAGTGGCATCATGGTCTTTAGTGTACATGCATCCTGTACAACGATGAGCAACAAATCCAACCAACAAACACCAGTAAAAGATGCAGATATCAATTGAGTGAGAAATGCCCTCACAGTGTCTGTTGCATTCAAAGTGCATTTACTTGTGTTTGAGTTACTCTGACATTTACCTTGTCTCCTCTCCCCAGAGTTGCAGTCTTGCCTGCCAGACCCAGACAAATGGCACACACAATACTTGACTTTCCAGTTCCATTTGCTCCAACGATCATGTTTAAATTTGGTCCAGGATACACCACAGAGTAGTCATATGTCCTGTCAGTATACAAAGCAGATATCTGAGGTTTACATGCTGGATTTTATATCAGAAATCCCACAATGATTTTTAATATAAGTAAAAAGGTAAAGGAAGTAAAATTTCAATATACATAGAGACAGCATTGGCAAAAATCAGACTCAGTCGTTTTAACAAGGTGCAGACAACGATCTAACCAATTAACTTAGAAATTACATTGAGTTTGGAGAATTAATGAATATTAATGAATGCACTTTCTCTTAAAATTATTTTCCACTGCCCAAAGAATCATTACACAACCACAGACAGCGTCAGATTGCAAGCATGTGTGCTAGCTTGCCAGTCCAGCGCTAGTTCAGGCTCCGTATCCTGTTTCGGTTCAGTCGTTGTTCTTGCCGTCGGCTGTCAGTTGAGGGCTCACTTACAGGAAGTTTTTCATGGTGATGCGAAGTATGGAGCCCTCCACAAATCGACCTTCCCCTCTGGTTCCATCGGACTGACTGTTTCCGACCTTGTTTTCTACGCTCGCTGAAATACTTTGTGAGCTTCTGGTGGCTTCACTGAGTCGCTGTCTTTTACTTGGCTCCGCCATAGCGACAGAACGAGAAAAGCAAGACAACTCTCTAGTTCGGCCTCGCGCGCTTTGCTAAGTAGTTGCTTAACGCTGGTTGGACAAAATAGGTCACATGTATACACAAATGCTGAGGATATCGTTAGTTATCGCGAGTAAACGATGTGTGTGAGCTGTACAGCACTCCTTGTTTAAATGAATGCATTTATACTATATTTTTCTCACGCTGCATTCTATGCAACATTCACACACACATAGTGTTTTGTCATTCTACACACACTGTCTTGCACATAGGGATTTTCACGCAGGTCTGAAGAAACAGGGGGGGGGGGGCAATCCAAAAAAAAGGTAAAAGCAAAAGTGACTCTATTAGAACACAGTTCACTTTAAATTCAGTTAGTAACTAAGGTGTATTCATTCAACACCAGCATGAGGGTAAAGGAACACCAGCTTTGCTTCCCTTTCACCCACCTCTCAAAAAAGACCTTAAGTTGCTGTTCAAAGATTTTTATAGAGTAGAATTTTAAGGGATGAAACTGGATGACTTGCTAGGAAGATATGGAAAAACACCAAGTGACTCCATTACATATAGAGTATAGTGTAAGTCGACACAGTAGCAAAACCCTCCATTTTGAGCACATAACCAATACTTTTACACCTTAATGGTTTTACAGTTATAGGCCTTAGAGATACGTGGACCAAATTTTTAAACGTATTGGATAAGTAGTAGCAACTGTGTGGCATTCCTATGTAGTAGAAAGGGAAGCCGGGGTAAAATGTGTGTGAATTACTTGCCGACTTGCCCAGTACTCTTACGTCTACCAAAGACAAAGTGCGGTAGTAGAAAATGTAGGAGACTGGATTTTTTCCATAAGAGAGTAAAGTTGTAGCGTGGGGCCAATTGTTAACCTGAAAACTTTCCGAATTGAGAGGAAGCCACGCACAGTTTCAATTTAGCTTCGACGTCTCATTGATTTCTCCTACAAAAAGGTCCCACGTTTTGCCATCAAGGAGTGAAGTTACCATGACGACAGCACCAATATGTTTCAGGACTTTATTTTTTTAAAAGTACTGATGTATCGAGAAAAAAATTGTATTTCTTGATTTTAATTAAGACCGGCCCTAGTGTTTGTTATAACTTTAATATATCCATATTCGAGTGCACCCAATTTAACGTTAGGTCTGTGGTACGTCGGCCATTTACACCGGCTGCTCGATTTCGTCCAGGGTTCCAGTTTGCCTCTCGGCTGTGGTTAGATCAGAATCGCCTCTTTACTCATTGTCCACGGTAAAGCTAGAGGTAAACCTCAAGCTCACCCTGAACTAGTATATCTGATCAATTCATCACCTCTGACCACAGCACGAAGCGTGGAGGCCCTAGGTATATCTCGTCGCCGTGCTCATCGCCACGGAGGCTCGACAGCGTTTTTCCTATCATTTCCGATCGAACAGAGCCAAATTCCGACCAGATCAAATAAGATCACTGTGTAGGTTTTTTTAAGAGTAATACAAGCACACCGACACACAAACACCACTCACTCAAGCACTCAACATACACTCGTCCATTCGTCCACATGCACTCCATTCAAGCTGTGAAGAAACACGGTCTTCCGGATCCGGTTTAAAGGCAAAGGCCGAGTGGAATCATGGGAAATATAAAAGAACCAGCAGGGAAATGTCGACCCCATGTGGCCATAAACAGAATCCTGATTATTGATCTGGAAGTGTAACATCAGTGAAGGAAACTTAATGAGAAAGGTATACTTTAAATGGGGATACTACACTCTAAAGGTGATTAATATGAAGAGATCAAGGCTATCTTTAAAAACAAATTTAAACCTGAAAACAGAGTAAAGATGTAAAAATTTCAAATACATGTCTTGTTTCGACAAAGGGCCAGCCCCTGACCAAACACATAGAGGAGAGGAGGACTGCCTATAATAATTGTCAAAAATGGAACAATGATATTAAACCAGCAGTATACTGAACTATATTAGTCAGTGGAATTTGCATTTTAGTTTTGCTTTTAGTTTCTTTATCACAATTGGATCCCACACTGTATTTGGAATCAGTGAATAACTATGACCTCTAGTTAAAGGTAAAAGAAAAAACTGCAACAAAAACAAAACCCATACATTGCAGGTTACCACATGGGTCTGCCTGGAGTGGAATCCACTGGAAATTATGCCGTGCTACGTTCATTTTAAGCAGCATTTGTGTCTGCGGTAATTAACTAATCTGCCATCCAGTGCCCCGTGGGGGTTGTGAGGTAATCTTGAATGGTGTAATGAGCTTTCAGAGTCTACTACCACCACTGACCACAGCGAGGTGGCATTTTGAGTCCGTGGATGTCTCGTCAACAACAATATGTTGGCCTTGGATGGAGCAAAAAAGCACACAACAGGCAGTCTGAGTGGAGACGTGTGATTTCATTATACAATGGATTAAAACAGGAACACTGCTACTGGACAAAAACAGTGAACCTCCAGCATCCTGCTATGGAGGGAGCAGCTGTAAAAAAAGTGAGTTCTGCCAAGTTGTTTTCTTTGAACATTGCTGCTGTCAAGTAAGTAGGAGGGCAGGGTCGGGTGTGGTGATCATGTATCAGAGGTGTTTCTTGATGTTTGGCTAGTTTAGTGAATTTACACTCCAGTATTATATGCATTTTTGAATGGGCACTTGTGCCTCATCACCCTCTTAAAGATTAGATTAAGTGTATTCATCGGTCATCAAAACCAAAAAACAAACAGTCTATTAATCTTTAAGATGTACTAGTTTCTCATCTTATACACTTAAATACAGAAGATTAAATGTTGTGTGACGATTTCATTCAGAATAGAGCAACATCTTGGCACAAGCATCCATAGCATTTACATGAACAGGACAGAGAAGATTCAAAGTTAAAAGGGGTTTTTCTTTAATCCATCTTGGCTCTGCGGGCGTTGATGTCAGTGGCCTCCATCACATCAGACACCGGACAGGTTAACTCCCACCCCAGCCTCCCCGCAGGGGCCCTGGCGGGGACAGTGTGCGGAGGCGTACTGCACATTCGTGACAGGAACAGTGAAAGGCCCAATCCCCAGAGACAGAAGCTGAGGATCACTGGACAGTTAGCGACAGAAACTTGGTCCTATAAGCTATGTCGACTTTAAGACGGGCTGCTTAGAACAGTAGTAGCATGTACCATCTGCTCCCTGTTTATTGTGATCCTTTTCTTCAGACTATCTTGTTTCAGTGGGTGTGGCCACGATCTCCGTCTGATTCTCTTAAAGACAATAATGTCCTTTAGGGTTCCTTGGAGAGTTGCATGGATTTATATGCAGCTTCTTCTTCCTTGCAATTACAATTCTGCTGGGGCTCTGCAGATGACAGTCACTCTCAGACCAGACCCTGCAGGTCTATGGAAGGATCAGAGAGATGTTATGTCACCTTTGTAAACACTGTTCAGCTGCTTAGGCAGCACTGCAAGGGACCATGACTCTTAACCTTCATCTAATTATAACCTTTTTCTGGTCAGTGGCAGATCAGACTAGGAATGCTTTCATAAAACAATTTTATATGCGATAGATGACAAGCTTGTCTCATCATTTTGTTGTGAAATTTCTAACCAACCTACAAACCTCTTTTTCCCCCTTATCAAATGTCACAGAAACCAGGATATGGACAACAGAAAAAAGGTACAAGAGATCCTGAATATCAATTAGTGTCCATTTCATTGGAATAGGCAAATATACAGATGATGCCAGATTGGGTCATTTGATTGATAGAATCTCCGATATATAGAACAGACACTTCCTTTCTGTTCTAATTCTCTGTCCCTTATTCAGTTTCCTGTGTCCTATGTTTGTGGCTGTCTTCTTTCCTCCCCTGCATCTTCACTTCCCTCAGTTCCCCCCTGTGCTGGTTGACATCAGCTTCACTCCTTTCATCTGTGGTCCCTGTCGAACCTGCTCTTCAGTCCGTAATCACACTCCCATCTGGGTCCTTTTGCCAGATCCTTCCTGTCACTTCCAGCCAGTTACTGGCAGCTTCCCCATTTTGTGTCTGAGTCTTACTTCCTCCTGTCCTCCCTGTCCCATTCGAGATTTTCTTTGTGTTTCTGTTAGAGTTTAGGCATTTTTGGTTTTGTTCCTCCAGCTTTAGTTTAATGTTTTGTGTTCGCATTACTGTGCTTTTTGTGCAATGAGTGAGCGTTTTTTTAATTTAAAGCTCCACGGTAAATGTTTTTTGGCCCTCCATTTGTAATTTTTTCTTGTGAAAACTCCTCTGAATGAAATGTGACTTGTAGAAAAGCAATGGTTTAATAGCAGTATCTCTATCATTCACTGCAAAATAAAAAACAAATTGATATTTTGCTGAAAGCAATATTCTTTCTAAAAAATGTTTTTATTGATTTATTAATCAGACATCCGCAAGATATGCATAAACACTTGATTGGCACTTTTAGGAAGTCGGCAGCATTTAGTCAGACACACACTGTCATGTTATCAGGTCTGAGATGCCAAACGCTGATACTCTTTTCACAGAGCTCCCTGTGAGCCAGCTCTCTCGGTCTCGCAGCTCTGCGGGCGACAGCAGCAGTGCTGAAACTGCTCAACCCAGGAAGCTCAATGGCTCCCCAGCAGAGCCGCCGAGCTGCCAGAACCTGCACCGGGAGCTGCTGCTCAGCCACAAACGGTACAGGAGGTCCTTCATGTCGTCAGCCACTGAAAGCATGTGGACTCAGATTTGTGTGCCCTCACTGTGGCTCTGACTGCGTAGTGGCCTGCTGCTGGAAGAGAAACCAGAGCTGAAGCGGGTGCTGGAGCAGCGCAGGTTGGAGCTGCACAAGGAGGAGGAGATGGCACGCCGACGACCCTCTGACCTGGAGACGGAGCTCCGCAAGAGGCAGCAGAAGCTGGAAGAGGTCAGCGCCACGTTAACAGCTGGGATCATTCACACCGCTGTGACTGAACATTTAGTTCTATCTTTTAGATCCAGTTGTTGTCGCGTCATTTTTTATGTTTATCGTAAATAAAAAGCTTTACAAAGATTTAGACTTTTACATTTCTCACTTTTTTAAAACTTGCTGTCACAGTGTTTGCTGGACTTGAGCTTTCTCTTTTCTTCTAGTATGAACAGGAGGAGATAAGGCAGCGGGAGAACCAGCAGAAGATCCCAGAGTTTGTCCGCGTCAGGGAAAACCTGAGGCGCACACAGACCTTCGAGCAGCCCTGAAAGCTCCCAGCAGCTAGAGCAGCCTCTCACCATTGTGGCCCTAAATCTTCAAGATCACTGTCAACAGAGCTACACATAAGCGAGCGTCCTCAAGACACCAATCATACTACACATTTCTTCATGGATTTTAATCCGCATTTTGTGTATGGAATTGTGCAAGCAGACCAACGCCTAATTCATGAGCAGGAAATATATGTGGACCAATTCTGGTTTAGAGAAAACTAACAATGTGATGGGGCTGTTTTTTATGTGTTTTTTTTTTTATTCATTGAACAAGATCATTTTCAACCAGCCTCCTATGTTTGATGTATTTGATGTAAAGGAGAATTGAACTGTTTTATGAATAGGAAATATCCCTTATCATTAGAGCCTCATTTTCCACCACAATGTGATTGTGAACAGAAAGATCTCCAACAAAACTATTTTTTATCAATAACAATTCCCTCAAGATTCCAAATTTCCCAGTTTGTTTGCCTGTTTCTCACATGACTTTTGTCATTTCAAGTGTGTTTATCTGTGCTGCTGAAATAAAAAACAAGGCTTTATGGTTTACAGTCGTGTGTTGTAATGCTGGGAACATTTCAAAGAGATGGGGTTCGATTTGCAGCCAACTCTTCTCCCTGAGGATTCCAAGTTCTTTCACATGGATATAGGACTCTGTTTAATTAGCAAATCTTTTCATTCCATCATTGGTCAAGAGGAGAAAGGACGGGCCATCTGGTGGAGGCTTTTCAGGATATAGCCTATAGGCCAGGAATACCCAAGGGTCTGGTTAAGGCACTGCAGACATTCAGGAAAGTCATGGAACCCACTGGCTGAGGGCTATATCACTCTTTCAGTTCAATCTAGTTTATTTTCGCACCATGTGGTATACACTTGCAGAGTAACACTGTTTTTTTTTAAAAACTACATAATAATAACAACAGTAACTCCCAAGAATTATTTGTATTATTATTGTTGCCTTTTTCAAATTTGCAGTGTAAGAATTTGCTGCATTAAATAAAAAAAAAAATCTAAAAAATCGATCATTTGACACACTTAGGCGAGGTTGTTTATAGTTTCTAACATGCTTTTAATGTAAGATAAAAATGGTGTAGCGTAAAAGGTTTTCCTCTTACTTAAGGATTATTATAAAGTTTACAGAAAAATATATCAAATTCCTAGTATTATCATATTTAGTCAGAGTAAGAATCCTTTACTCAGCACTTTTTGGTCACTTTGCTTGATATTTAGTACAGACTAATAGCCAGAGATAAGGCAGTTTTGACACGCAGGGAACAACAACATCCTACAACAAAGATAGTCCACTCAAGGCTAACAGTTCAACCTTGTTCTTGCATCTTTAAGGTAAAAGAAATAGGGAATCAAAACAACACTGGGGGGTACAATATTCATTTTACACATTTCAGTGTATTATGAAAAGTGCTTTTTCATTTAGATATTATGAAAAGTGCTTTTTCATATTCATGGCTAAAAATAGTTGGGGGTTGAAGGAGGTTAGAGAGGTTCTTCTCTATTTTTTTTTTGCCCCGGACCGACTTTTCTTCTTTTTTAATTAATCCCCCCCTTCTCATGGAGTCGCGTGCTGTGTCAATACGCAGAGCGTGTCTGAAAAGTCAGCAGCGTCGGACTAAACCATTGTAAAGTAGTCCAGTGGGGTTCGCTGGCAGCAGAAACTTTATTCAAAAGGACTGTGCAATACAGATTATATTATGAGCGAGATTGTAAGGCAACTATAGAAATGAAATAAGTAAAATAAAGATATGAGTGTATATTATTTGAAATAGATGCATTTCTTACATAATGTATGCTTCGGACCACCCTTCATCGAAAGAGTGGAGTCGCTTGCAACAGATGTCCCGGGCTCTTTTCACACATCTGACTGGAGAAAGTCTCATCAAGTCCTCCGGCTTTAGAGAAGATGATGTAGAAGAGAGCACCACTTAGACTACTACAAGGTATGAGCCTTTCTTTAAACAAATGCTATTTTGAAATAACACTGTGCCAGACAAGAAGTAATAACCATGACGAATGTATTACGAGTTCTACAAGACTAAAAGTTCATATTTGAGGAAAATCCAAATTGATCAGATATTTTAGTCGTGTAAAACAATAGATACCTTTGGATAACCTCATATAGTTTAGATATGAAAATAATATGTGAGAAAAGTAGAAGTCTACTGTTTAGTCCACTGCAAAGTTTACTCTTCCATTTTATTCTAATTTGTTTTTTGTTTTGTTTTTTAGCAGAGTTTACTTCACTAATAGTTACAGTCAATTTACAAGGAATATCACATGTGTTACAAATCAGTTTGAATGGACGGTCAACCAGTTTTAGTCAGCCGTGTGTGTATATTTAACTTTAGCTCTGAACTGAGCAGCTCTAATGTCAAAGTGTATCCTGGATGTAAACTTGTTGGAGTTTAATAATCCTGAAACCACTCCTCTTAGTGAATGTAAATGCAGGATTTTTAAATACTTCAGATTTCTTGTGGTGTGTAATGAACAGGGCAGCTGTGGTGTGGTTAAGTCTACATGCAGACGCGTTTGGGTTCCAGGACAGCAGAATAAACTGATTTACCGCTGGTCCACATGTTGACAGACGAGAAGCGTTAGAGTGCTGCTGAGTACAACACCTCTGTGTTTGCCATTGCCCCCCCTGGGGTGCCCTCTTTTTTTCATCTGAGGTGGCTGTGTGAGGCTGAAAAGTTGAGACCAAATTATGGCAGTGACCTGAGATGAACATCGCTACCCATACAGGGACTTAAAAGTGATTATACGGAGTGATGAGGTGGCTCGATACCCGGCCAGACCGTCATGCTCCAGAGAACAATAAAGCCACTCTTCTTGCTTCTTGTCATTGGGCTGCGACAGAGATGGTGAGTCTCTGGCCAGCATATGGTCTCCGGTGACTGAGAGGTGACTGTCAGGGTGCTTAATTATTGCTGCTGGTTGTCTGTGTTTTGTCTTTGTTAGTTGGGCCTTGCTTATTTAATCATGTTAGTCTGAACAAATGTTGGTCAAGGAAAGAGGCTGGAAGTGTTTCAGACTCAGCTTTTGCAATGATGTTTTTACAGCCTCCCATCTTCATTTTGCCTCTGTAGTCGTTCAAAAGGCAGATATCTAACTTAAGTGACGCCAGTTGTAACCCAATTTTTCTCACTTACCACTCCCCCATATTGATGTACTTTTCTTTCGGCAGCCCATATTGTGTATGTAGTGAGTCTTTTCTGCTGAATGGATTTTGGCTTTTCATCAGACTCTGAAATAAAGCATGCTGTAAAGTTGTTTGGTTTTCTTCCATAGTATCAGCATTCACAGGAGAATCTTAATTACAGGGTTTCGAACAGGCCCCGGTCTGGTTTCAGGCAACCCTCACTGTTTCCTCGGTGAGTTTGGTCCCCGTTGGTAATTCCAGGGCCAACCACAGTGGTAATGAGCATGGCGGGGATGGCCGCAATCCAGAAGTACGCAGCTCTGAGGGCTCATGGGAAAGGGTGGTGGGGGAAGTCTGAGAGACAGTAAATCCACATCACGATCTCGTGCCATAAACATCGACTTCCTTCGAAGTTACGTGATCACAGTCCAGTAAACTGTGAAGATGGGTGGTACAGTCAGCTCCCATCCTCGAAATCTTTCAGGGCTGTCATCATTAGCCTTGATCGCAGTCTTCCCCTCAATTAAGATGTTTGTGACTACAGCAGCAGGTCTGCTGAGTGGAGACAGTGCTATCAGCAGTCATTCCCTCAGGATCTGGACCTCTCTTCTTGTCACACTCAATCAAGAAAGGTCTCATATTTTTGGCTCTTCCTTAAAGAAGAACGCTCACGTTAACCGTCTTGACCTCAAGTTATTACGAAAGCTTTGACAAATGCGTTCTGGCAATAAGCAGCAACTCCAAGTGAGCATTTCACCCAAACCCACCCACTCGCTCAGCCTAGACCTCTGACCACAGACTCTTGTGAAAGTTCTCAGACAGTTATGGGGTGTAAGTGGGTAAATCCCCACTACATGGTCTGTGTCTTATTACCAGGCTGGGTTTCTACTGACGTCTTTAGTTTTAGATTGCTGCAGCATGGAGCCATGTGTCTGTGAGTGCAGCCGGCCTCGGCGTTGCGCGCCTCAAACTAAGCACCTCTCCCTTCTCCACCTCTCCCAGGAGGCTCGCCAGGGTACCGACCCAACAACGCTGCTCAAGCCTGAGTTGTCAGCAGATATTGCACCCACAGCAGATTACTGGGGCGGGCTGGGGGATACAGGGCCTTTGTTTCAGTGTTATTTTACTGACTCAAGCTGCCTGGCTATGCCCTATTGTGCTGCTGACTGCATGAGCTGAGTCAGTTCACATGAGTTGTTGGAATGAATGGGGCAGACCTATGGGATACACAATAATATCCTGTTAGAGAAGCTTCTCAGTCACACAGGCTGAGTCTGCCCCATCCCTACAGGAAAGGGCCTGATATCAATCTCCAAACACAGAAGCTGAGACAGGAGCAGAGGATTAAACAGTGAAGCTTTGACAACATATCCTCTCAGGCAGAGTCTGTCCTCATGTCATCTTATCTCCCCTTTTATTTCTAACCAAGAACACATTCATGGTTCAGGATCAAATAGTTTTTTCACTTGATTTTTACTTTATGCTTTCTACAAGAGTCCCCACACGGTGCTTTTAGGAATAGAGGGAAAGCATATGTTCTTTTACCATTTCCTAATAATGTTGCTGAGGGTGATCATCTGGCGTCCTGAGTCGAAGTCAAGGCTGGTCGCATCATGTGAAAAGTACCCCGCCTCTCAGCCTCACACAAGCTGTTGGCATCGTCTCAAAGTGTCTCCTATTTGTTGTCATTGTTTTTCATCTGCTGCTGCTGCTCTGCTTCTTGTTTATTACGAGTCACATGTTCCCCGGAGAGCAACAACGCAGCAGGGCGGGCCGAAAACATGAATTGTGCGCAGTGTGTAAGTGAGACGGGCCGCGTAGCACAGGAGTCAGCAGGGACCTTGTGATGTGATGCTGTGGGGACAAGCCCAGCATTGAGACATTCTTTCACTTCAAAGCCCCCAGAGGGTTTTAAGGACACTGGTTGAATAGGAGTGGAGGGAGGGGTGCGCGGGGGGGAACAGGTGCAGTCCACGAGTGGGGTAATTCCCGCTGCCATCTGCTTTCTTTTTTGGGGTCTGGGCTCTTTAAATGCCCTCTGACACGCCTCATGGCGACACGCTCCCCTAGCCTGCCTCTCCATGCCCCGTCACCATGGCACCACGATTCAGGCTGACCCCTGCACATGTGCCGAGTCAACTGCGGGGGTCTGCCTCTATTGTGATTAAGCATGGGAGAGAAAAAGAGAGGGTGGAGGATGAGGGGGGAGGGAGAGCTGCGTGGATAAGGGTGTTAAAAGAACACCCGCCAGTCATTTACTTTTGTTCAGGAAGGCAGCAGAGGGAGTGAATAAAGCCATGTGGCTGGAAAAACAGAGGAAGAATGTGTGTCCTTAAAATGGATCCATCTCATTTTGTTAATCCGATCTAACTGTGCTTACTACAACACAGGTAATTACAAAACTCAGAGAAGAACTCAAGAAGATGACGGCCATCGAGAGCAAAGAGGAGATCAGTGACACAGACAGTGGGATTATCCTGCACTCTGGTAAGGAAAAGCGAAAGAAAAATTCAATACATTATCGATTAAACATTTTGTTAGTACAACCTCCATGTGGAGATTTAATCAGTATGTCAATATCAAAACACAGCTCCTCTACTAATTGGTGTCCAGCTTGTCCTCAAACAGCAGTTTATACACAAACAGAATCAAACATTTTCATTAAAGAGCTCTTTATATTGGTAATTACTCTTTTATTATTCTGTTCTCAGCCCTTTCCAAGAACAACATTTGGAATTGAAGTAATGTTTCTAAATCACTTGGATGAACATATATGCCAATTAAGATAAATCAGCTGCTACAAGTGTTGATAATGAAAATTTATGGATGAACAGTGTCCAACAACAGCTCTTTAGTTTCACAACTTCAACATTCACATACAGTTGAGAGGATACTTTTGAAACAAAAACTTTAAGTCATTACTTTAAAAGTACATAAATTAAAGAAAAAAAGAAAATAGTTGATTTTCAATGCAATCCCTATGAGTGTTTTGACAAAAACAACAACACACAACCATATGTTTTATGATCAGGAAAGTCTGAATTTGTCTTTGTCAAACACAGGTCCAGACAGCCCCACGTCCCCTCTGAAGGACCTGAGCACCAACACCAGAGCCCTGAAGCTGAAGCACCAGTCTCTGGAGGAACGGCTGGAGCTCTGCCTGCTGGAGCTCCGGAAACTCTGCATCAGGGAGGCAGTAAGTGACCTCTGAACCACAAACAACCTGTTTGGTGTCCAAGTGACATTTTTGTGGGAATTATGGGAGCTCAAAAATAGTGAGTAGGAATTTCATTCTGTTGTAATCAGTCCTTCTGTTTTGTCTTCACAGGAGCTTACAGGAACGCTACCGTCGGACTACCCTCTGATGCCCGATGAGAAGCCACCTCAGGTTCGAAGGAGGATTGGAGCTTCGTTTAAGCTCGACGCAGGCCTCATTAGTCAGGATCAACAGGTATTGGCTCCATCTGTCTCCACTTAAGAGAGTCAATTAGTAGAACGAAACTAGTTTTCTTAAGCTAAAATGTTGCTGATATTTTTGTCTCTGCTCAAGGATTCAGAGCTGCAAGCGCTTGAAACTGACTTGGCTCTCCAGCGGCAGATTTGTGAGGCGGCCCGCAAGCTGTCCCTCGAGGGGAAGCTCAGCAAACCACAGAAGAAGAGCAGGCTGCAGCAGTGCAAGAGGGAGGAGAAGAAAGTGAAGGAATTGCAGGAGGCCGTGCTCCAACACAGGATCAAGAGTGAATGCAACTCCCCAAGCATGCCCAGCCAAACAAAAGGTCAGACGCGCCGACGCCCCCTTCAGGCTAGCCCAGGTCATAGAAAGAGTTTGATGCAAACGTTGACAAATGTTTTGTTTCTCTGCAGATCTGTGCATGTCTGACGACAGCTCCCTCTCTGATGTGGTGGCTCTGGACGACGGTGAGCTGGGTTTACCGCCATACTCGTTCCTGCTTTTAAGGTCTGTCCGAAAATAACCGGTTAATGCTTTCTCTGATCCACAGACGTGGACTCGCTGAGCCCCCTCTCACCTCCAGCGCTGGGCACCTCCGGTGCAGACCCTCTGCCGCTGCCTGACAAGAATCAGCCACCATCCCATCAGGCCCCAGGCCAGCTCAGTGTGGAGTACGAGCGCTCCCCCATCCAGAACTCTCCATGGAAGGAGTCCAGCCTGGACCAACCTTACCAGAGGGCCACAAAACCTCAGGCAGCTTGCAGGAGCAGGTCCAGGTAGGACGCAGAAGTTTGATATCAACCCTTTAAATACACAGCGCAGCTGGAAAGTCAAAGACATTTTCCATTTGACATTAGGGTGGGAAAGAAGCGTTGTTCATCGTGTTTATTTGCCGCTATGTCATGATTTGCAGCAGTCCAACAGTAGAGCCACCAGTGCCCACAGAGAGCTGCAGGATTCCTCTCACTCAGTTTGTCAGGAACTCGGCTCTACGTCACAACCACTCAACCAGCGCCCCCTCAACTCCAGAGCTGCTGGTGCGCCGCCAGTACTCCCAGTCTTTCAGGTAAGCAGAGAATTCCCGTCAGGGTCAAAGATGTGAACAACAACAGAGCACTGTATGCACTATTATCTCATTATTTACTGAATGTGTCTCCTCAGACTTCCCAAAAAGAAGCTCTTTGTCAACATGGAGCGCCTGAGCTCTGAAACCACTCGTGGGCGACCGAGCTTGCCCCATCAGAGGTGCATTGTGGATTTCAGGGCCCGTTCTCCAGAGTACTCTCCTCTGCCCCCTTACCAGTCCAGCTCAGAGGACAGTAGCTCAGAGCACTCGTCTTCATCTCAGATCAGCTCTCCGGGAAGAAATGGACCCACTGAGATTCCTAAACTCTCCCCTCCACCCTATGGATTTCACTTTGGAGCACAGAAAAGAGGGCCCTCCAACCTCCCTACCCCACTCAATAACAACAGCCAGGCTCAGCCCGGCTCTGACCATGTCAGGGCCACAGCAGAGGACGGCCCCCTCTCCCCACAGGATCAGAACATTGGAAAGTGCTTCCTGTCCACCCCTCCTGTGATCCGCAGCCATCAGAGAGGAACAGCCTCTATGAGGAGCATCCTAAAACCGCCCCCTCCTTACTCCAGGCTTGTGCGGACCCCCTCGCTGAAAGAATACCCAAACCACGCCGTCAGGCTGTTGCCCCGGGACATCGTGTCTGAGGAGCTGAAGTCCTGGCATCAGAGGAACCAGCTGCAGAAGCACTGGTCGAACTGCGTAGAGCAGCAGAGCTCGCTGGGAGCCCTGAGCCCCACCTCCCCTCACCTGCCTCCATTCAACCAGGTTGGTAACGGCCTGGGCGCCGCTTCAGACTTTCAGTTAGTCAGGCTATGGATTATTCCCTGTGTTGAATAGATGATCAGCATGTAGACTCTCTGCCTCGGCAGGGAGGAAAATATTAAAGCTTTCAAAAAGGCCCTCATTGAGTCCAGGATGCAGGATATACTAACCCTGTTTCAATCTAATGCTGTGACGGAAAAAGCAAACTACAGGCCTTTTATTTCTCAGCTGCTCTTTTGGTCAACTAATGATCAAATAATTGCACCTCTAGCTTGTGTGTATCCCAGAATACCACTGATGTGACGGCATTTTCCGCAGGGTTCGGGTAACGTGATCCTCCAGAGAGCTGCCGACGGGACCCCGCTCCAGTGGTTTGTGGCTGAGGATGAGGAAATCGTGAGCCAGGTGTAACGTGCTCCCAGTACTTGTGGACATCTCTGTTCATTAATTTATCTCTGTATTTATTAAGACTCTGGACTCTCTGTGAGATCCTTTGTCGACAGAATGCAGAAAACGTGGACCTACCAGTACCGGTACCGGTAATTAATTTAAATCTTAACCTAAGGTGGTATGCCAGTGTTATTTATGTTAGGTTGCCTCATGATAGATTGTAGGTGCATTTAGGTTTATTTATATGATATCATAAAGGGGTTAAGTTGACCATAAACACGCTGTAGTTCCACAGTTTCTTTGTGGCTGGTACACATTTTGCACACAGTAGTCACCTGCAGTAGCTGTTGTAAGTTCCCCCCATCTTAATATGATTTCTACCCATATTTATTATTTAAAGTTTCTCCCAACATTGACCCATCGCTACATTTTTTTATACATTCTTAACACATGTAGCTTATTCCATATATGTATCTAGAGAGAGAGGCTAACGATAACATTTTCCCTTTACTGCCAATGTTTAATCACTGCTACTTTTAACGGTAGTCTGATGAATGTTTTCAATGCAGTATGCTGTCGTCTTACTAATGACTTGATTGTATAAGTTTAATATGTTTTTGTATATTTATAATAAATAATATAACCAAAGATGGCCTGTTGAATTTGTATGTTGAGGCTCTAGAGGGAAAAATCCCACCAGCTGAAGGTATTTCATCAAAATGTTTAATATTTACACACAAAAAGCCTCACGGGCACACACACTCGTCATTCACAGCATTTGTAAGGTCATTCTCATAAGGTGCTGACAGCGGTGCGCCATACCGTTCACCACAAGAGGTAAGTCAGCATCACCACCAAACACAGGAGCACCAGCAGGTTTGTGCAGACGCGCGTCCACCGGCAGCGATACGGCCTGAGAGCCAGAGGAGGCTGCCTGCCCGGAGCTGCGTACCTGAACAGAGACCCCGGTCAGCGTTTGCTCACAGGAAACCCCCACAATCGGCATTACACCGGACCAACACAAACACAAGACGCATGTTCACTCACGTGCCGATGGAGGTTTGCCTTTGGATGTTTGCTGCCCTTCTCTCTTTTCCTTTGTTGGACAGAGCCGCTTTGCCTTTGTGCCTCTGCCGTAGCGTGTCCAGAGAAAGGCTGGAAAGAAGCCACAAAGAACCGAGCTTTTCAAAGCCGCATCGTCCCAAATCTTTCACTGTCTAAGGACGGAGGCGTCGGCAGATGGATCATCAACACAGGCTGCGCCGTACTTTCTGTTTTGTGTCTTTTCGGGGGTCTCCCGCTCCGGCGGCGGGGGGCAGTCGGGGCTGGGGATGGGAGAAGGCTCGGGCAGAGGCTGAGCAGCTGAAGCTTCTGGTGGATGGAGGCTGAGAGGCCTGGAACAAAAGCACATGAATGCAAAACGCCGCCATAAAGTGCTATTACAAAGCGTGAACTCTGGGCCTCCGGCTGACCTGTCGTCCAGGGAGCAGCTGCACTCGGCGCTCAGGGAGCGGGACAGGCACTGGGACGACTGCCTCTTGCTGACGGCGGCCTTCTTCTTCGGGTCTCGCTTCTTCTTCTCCTGTGAAGGATTGAGGAGAGAGGGAGATTGGTGATGGGTGCCGGAAGCAGGAGAGTTCACCGATGACACCGTCTCACCTGAATCTGAGTGGTAATGACTGACGCGCTGATTCTCCGGCGTAAGATGCTCTGATGGGGAAAAAAAAAAGGCGGATACTAAACCAAAGCAAAGGGAGGCAGAGAGGATTTTCATTGCATGAATGAAACAAAATCTTCATACACTGGGAGGATGTATCCTCTTGTCACTTCCCTCTCCGTCTGCGGCAACAAAAAAAAGCTCAGAACTGGTTTAATTTTTCTTTCGTCACAGCAGGACACAACGAACACGATGAAGATCATGAAAGTATCATAAACCTGGTAGGATGGTGGGCTGGACGCTGCCTCGGTAGGCGTGCTGCTGATGCTGCTGCTGCACCATCTTTTTGATGTCCTCCAGCTCTGCTACATTTCGGTCGTGGCGCCTCCTCAGACCCTCCACGTGAGCCACCATGAGCTCCACCGCCCGGCTCACGCGAGCCTCCTTAAGGTGGGATGTCAGGAAAACAGAGATTTCCAGCACCAACGTGCGGCAAAGACCCCAAGCAATAAAAATAGGAGCCGCTTTCAAAACAAACCTTAACCTGAAAGTCTTAAAGCTAATCTGATTTATTCCGATCTCTCTTCTCTGTTATCTTATTGCTCTTCTTCTTCAGTTAATGGGCAGCAGGGAACCTGCTTTCTCATAAGCTAGAGAAAAAATGGCCTCTGGCTACCTGGTGCACGGCACCCAGCACCTCCGCCGTGTTGGAGATCCGCTCCACCGTCCCACAGAGGATGTCCAGACACAACTCCAGCCTCTGAAGGACGTGACTGCGCTTACTGTCCAAACACAGGCCCTTCAGAGTCTGAAAACACATCAGGTCAGACATTCACTGGCTCTCCCGCGGCCTCTTGAGGACTTGCGACCAGTTGCACACAATGTTTTGTTTCAGATTCATCTTTAAAATCGACACCACACGTGCGTAACCGAGTCCGGTGGGCATCATGGGGGCACGCACAACTGATGGTGTGTGTCAGAGTGAAAAGAAACAAGTCGAGAAAAATTGGATGAAATGTCGTGCAAGGTTTAAAAAAATCCCAAGAAGACTTCCCCCTGCCAGTGCTTTGAGAGGCACCTCTATAAGTATTTACATCTGTGAGCTGATATTTCAGATGAAATTGGTTTAAGGTTTCAGTCTGAGTTTTCAAATCTGCAGTGACCGTACCTCCAGCGTCTCTCTTCCCCTGGTCAGCTCCAGCTGGATGTTCTCCTCGGCCAGGTTTCGGGCGTGCTCCTCGGCCTGCAGCCTCTGCTTCAGGGTGTACTGGTCACAGCGGAAGGCCAGAGCGATCTGAGAAAAGGCTATCTGGGAAATAGAATTTAGAAAAAAATGGTTAGCTGCACACAGATTTTCCACTGACTGCCCAAGTCTTGGGACTGGAGTAACAACTAAAGACAGATGGTGTTTCATTCAACTCAACTTTTTTTGTGATCTAAAATGTAGAAAGAACTCTAATTTGGGTCATGCGCACATCAACATTGTACGGTGAGGTCATGGAAAAGAGGGAGGAATGTAGTAGGAGTGAGCAAACTCACCTCCAAATCCTCCTCTGACATCTCCACACTGTCAGAAAACCAGTAGTTTGAAAGTTTAATAAAACAGGTGATTCAGAGACGTGACTGTGCTCGCCTGTGGTGTGCTGCACCTGTTGAGGCCCACGCGATCTATGATGGACAGGTCGCTCCAGCTGGTGACCGGCGGCTCCTCCTCACTGGTATCTGTGGGATATTTCAACCGAGTTTGAAGAAAGAGACCTGAAAAGTCTGGACTGATTTGTACGATCCCCTCCACAGCCGTTACCCTCGTTGCTGTCATCGCCGTCCAGCTTGGCGGGCAGGTCGCAGCCGCTTGACCCTCCATCAGGTGGAAATCCCTTCAGAAAACAGCATGGAAGCGTTGAGGCAGGACGGTTAAAGGGATGCAGGGGCTGGGCAGATGGTTTGACTCACCTCAGCGTTCATGAGGGCATCTCCCACAGTGCACATCAGAACTACCCCAAATGTTTTTAATCAGATGGCTGACCTAGTCCACATCTGAAGTTTTCAACACAGCCGAAGTACGCCGAGAGTTCCCCCGGCCCTCCTTTGCTTTATTCCGCCCTCTGTCTTTCCCCTGTCCCGAGAATAGATAATCCTATTAAGAGATCCACAGTCAAACCAGAGCAAGACGACTGACCCAAGAGGCTCATGGGAAGCTGTGTTCGCTTTGGGATTGTTGTAGTCTGTTATGCCGTTGGGTACAACACATTTTTCACTGATTTTATAGTATATCAAAACACTTTTCAATTACTCAGTTTGGGTGTCTTAAAAAGGGCGACTCGTTACCCACTCTAAAATAGGCTGGCAGAAAGAATACGTCAAAACACCTTATGACAGGGTGAGTCCAGAGTCTGAGACCTGTTCATGGATCAAGCAAAAATATTTTACATCAGCTCAGCTCGCTTTGTGTGTACAACACATGAACTGTGAAGACTCTTAAAAGATTTAAGCCGAACTTTTTGACATTGGGGAACTCCACACAGACATTTCTTAGAAATTAAAATGTAATGCAAATTTATATAAGTCAATATATATTCATACTAAGTTTCTACACACACGCACATAAAAATGTATGTAGTTATTCAATTCATAAAGCTTTGAAAAGTCAATCTGACCCCAAAATAAAATCACTCTGACAGACAAAGGCTTTGGAGCATCTCCACTTTTATTCATAGAAAAGCTGTATTTAATAGAGGCGCTGGGGTTTGCCCATGGTGCTCTTGATGTAGAGGGCACGCACGTTCTGCCAGTTCTTCTTCAGCAGGGACACCAGGAAGTTGACAGCCAAGTGGATGTTGTAAACGAGCTCATCCTCTGTCATCTTCACGTGTCCAACAGCCACGGCCAGACAGAGCACCTAATCAATAAAATAAAATCACATCATTACTGATGAGAGAAGACTGTGCAAAGTGACCAATTGCCAATTGTAGAAAACATTTTCATCAATCCAAACACTACTCAACACACCTTCTTCATCTGGAATTTGATGGTGGATTTAACCTCGTCCACCTTCGTGTTCAGGTTCTCGTTGTGGGTGAGCAGGGAGGGGAACTTGCCGGCCTTGTTCAGTCCAGGACCCAGGATACGAGGGATCTGCTTGATCAGAGACTCGGAGGCCAGGAAGGCATCATACTTCTTAGCTGGGAAGAGACCGAAGACTTTCAGGTTAAAGCGCTGCACTGGTCAGCACTCATTTACTTTTTTTTGAAGACCATGCCGGGAACTCCTTACCGAGTTTCTTGACAAGCTTTTTGTTCTTGTTTAGCTTCTTCAGAGCCTCGATGTCCATGTGGGGTAGCTCGGCAGCTTTGGCCTCGTCGCAATGCTGCTGGTCTCCCAGGACACACACAGAGAACTTGGGCCTGGGCAGAGTCTTCAGCCTGTGCGTATTATAGCGTAGAAACACATACGGGGATCATGAGGGCAATAAGGCAGGGAATAGCAACTATTAGCATTACTTTTCAGTTTCTGGGTCGTAACACTAGAATAATCACCCTTACTGCACAAATTATGTCAGTATAAACGTCACTCAGTGTTGTAAATATGACACCTTCTTGTATTAGCTGTGTAACAAGAGAAATCTCTTACCCATACCACCACAGCGGCCGGAGTCCGGCTGACCTCTCCGGTAATATAAAGTAAACCTGGTCGGCTTGAGGACATGAACCTACCGGTTCAGACACTCAAAGCCTCCCCTCATGTTTTAAGACCCAGGGTGGGGGTCCGCCTGCTTCACCGTCACCCGCCGAGGCAGAGTGGGCTCAGTCAGACTACCCAGAGTACTTCTCCATGCCTGTCCCTGCCCCATCTGGATTATGATTTTCTACCTTTAAGACGTCACACTAAGGACGATTTGGTCTTCAGACAGGGCTGGGAGCAAACGTGGAAAAGGGTGGGTGGTACGGTAAAAGGTCGAACCTGACGGTGCCGGAGAAACGCTTGTCCTTCTGGGGATCATAGTTTTTGAGGCTGATCTGCAGCTCCACACTCTCCACAAATCTGAATATAGAAAACAGATTAAAAATAGAGTCCCGATTTGTCTTTGATTAGACAATACTTGATCAGGGTGATGTCAGGTCTCATATGCACATACTTCCTTGGCTTGGTCAAAGAGCCCTGCAGAACCTCCTTCACCGCTTCGTACAACGTATCCCTGGAGACCTTACTGAATAGAACAGACAAAATAGCTGTTAAGATCAGTCTATTCACCATTACATCCTCGTAAGCGGTGCTTGACTGTAATACCGCTGAAAAATGTAAATAGGCCACAATGTACTGAACATTTCAGCTCAATGTAATCTATAACAAGTCATTTAACAATCATATGCTTTTTAATTGATGATGTTTAGGACTTAAATGTGTGGATGGAGGGGGATGAAGTCCAGACTAGAAGGCAGGCTACCCTGCTGTAACACCGGCTACTAACGCATGTGTCATCTAACCTACGACAAATTCCGAAATTGACAAGTAGTACCAAAACCACACACTGTTAACATTGTACTTGTTTAAAAGACTCGTACAACTATATTCTGTCATGTGAAGTTCGTGTTTTAGCACATTTACTGACATAACATGGTCTAACCTCATTTTAGCGGCTCGCTCCTCTCGTCGCGCTACGGTGAAAAAGGAAGTTCTACCGGAAGTTACGCCACTTAAACGCGCGTATTGCAACGTCATCAAAAAGGGCTTATTTTCAATCAAACTTTATTTAAAAAATGGAACACTAGAAAGGCAGTACTCAAGGAGATAATACATTTGAAAATAGAAATTTAAGAATTCAAACTGAGGTGTAAAATTGGCCTTTTTAATAGGCACGTAAAGAGAAACAAGAAAATAAATTTGACTGCTATATTTGATAGGTTTGACGAATGTGAATGAATAGATCTTCACTTAAAACTACAAATACAAATTTTCCATAATTACTTTAATAATACATTTAATATGTCAGGCAAGTGCGTCAGTATAGTACAGGATGTAAGCAGAATATTCTAATTTGGAGTAGGTGTAGCATCACAGATGAGGTATTAGTGGATAATATCACATGTCATGCTCATATTACAGAAGGAAAACATTTTAATATTTCTATTTTGAATTATTACAGTCTGATAAATGTATCCACATTCCTTTGTTATCCACCACAACGTTTTATTTCAGCACTTTGTTAAAAAATATGAACTGGTAATGTCACCACTATATACACGTGAGGAACTTATGTAGAACTTCTGCCTCTTAAACATCACACTAAACAACCTGATCCAACTTTCCTGACACATATCCAGATGAAAGACGATAGCTTGGAAAGGTAAATGAAGACATAGCACCAGTCTGGCAAAATCTGTCTGATTGCTGCACTTCTGATGGATGTATGTGTTTAGTTTTCAACAGGTTTATTAACATTGAACAATTCAAATAATGCATCATGTGTGCGTAATTCGTTTCAGAGCAGCTTGCAGAGATTTCTTCAGGAATGTTTCGTTTGAGCTCAGGCAGTTGGTCAAGGACTGTTTATGTACATCGGTCACCTGGGAAAAAATATCCATTCATTAGTAGAATTATTACAAATGCTATTTAATCCACAGGCCAGCCATCTTTCATTAAATAACTTCACAAACTTACATAGTGGCTGTATTTGCCAAGAACAGTGAGCATCATCTTTGCAAACTTCACTGACTTGTTGAACTGAGGACCCTGGTTGACAAGCTCTTCTATAAACTGTGTGAAAATGTCCTCATTCAAATCAGGCTGAAAATAAAGATAAAAAAAAAACAAAAGAGTGAGCAACATGTTTAAATCAACATGTAAGAATTTCTCATGAATAAACAGCTTATTACCTTGGAGTTGAGCAAGCTGTGGATAACAGAGAGCACTGCTTCACTCCATGTAATTCTGAATGTCATTCTGAAAAGTAAAATTAAATTAAGTAAAAAATAAAAGCGAATCAGTGATCATTTTTGGACTGAACAAAATATTGAGAAAATGAATCTTACTGGAACACAAGCAGTTTGTAGTGGGAATCTAGGCAGCCCTCTATCAGTCTGTTCAGCAACTCTGCTTGTGGGAGCCCTGAAAACCATCCAAATATGAACTGTAAATCATCTGTCATAAAAAAAATCCACACAAGGATGCGGAGGCTGCTCTAATCCCCCTGAAACACATATTCCACACTTCATCTCTCCATTTGCATCAATTATCAAAGGTCAATATGTCTCCCATCAGAAGGCTTTCAATGTGCAGATCAGCCTCCCTGCTTTTGCTGCCCATCTATAACTATTTACCAAACTCAGATGCAGCTGTAACTCACCCATGTCCTTCTCCTCCAGCATTGGGCCGATGACGGCGTGGCACATGGGTCTGGGATAGTGGCTACACAGTGATGTCACAGCTGTCATCAGACATCTGGAGGCCGGTTCTGACAGCGACAGAACCTGTGAACCATTGACAGCATGCAGTCAGTCCTCCAACCTTGTTATTCTGTCCACGTCCTTTGTATAAAAAAACAAATAAAAAAACACCTTCTGCAGCAGGAGGCTTTTGATGAGGGATGCCGCCGTGCTGTGGCTCAGGTCAGGGCTCAGCGACAAAACGCTGTTGCAGAGTTTTATCAGAGCGGGCTCCGGTAAGTCAGACAGTCGCAGCGTGACGCATAACAGCTCCACCTTATGGGTCAGACATTACCATGAGAACCTTTCCTCCCTGGTTAAAAGGATCCTTTTCCGGTCATATGCATTTTAATTGGGGAAAAAAAACAAAAACAAAAACAAAAACAAAAGACTGCCTTTTCTATCTGAGGCCTACTGATATTGCCATTGCCTCTGACTATTTTATTGCTTTTTAGAGTTTCTTTTAATGTATTATTGTGTGTCTCTATGGTGTCCTTATGTGCTGAGATAGGCGCCTTGAAATAAAATGTAATATTATTATTATTACTTCACAACAGCTCCTTCACTCTCAGGTCTACCAGCACAGTGAAGAAAGTCTGACTACAGAGAAACTCTTTGTGTAGCTGCATCACACTGAAATATAAACAGGACGGAACCACTGTGAGGACATACTTGGGGGGGATCACAGTCGTTCAACACTTTGAACACATCGGTGGAGTTTTGGTCCCACTGGAATTAGAAAAAAAAAAGTACAGAGAATTATATGGGTACCAAGTGTGCCATCCGGATGCCCTGTTCTCGGTATGAGAAAGAAAAGGTCGCTCTCACCTCCGCTTGATTTTCTAGTAATTCTTTCATTTGAAGAACAGAAGCCTGAATGAACACAAAAGGAACAGGTCAGGTCTGTTATCTGCCCTTGGATGTAAATTCCGGAAACAGTGAGAACAGTTTGTTTACCTGCATGTGCACGGGGAGGACATCGCGCTGACTTTCTGGCGCGGACGTTTCTGCTGAGGCAGCGCTTTCAGACGGACCTGCTGTTAGGCCTGTAACGCCCTCTTCGTCTGAATCCACAATGACGACATCAGGATTGTTCAACTTCATCCGTTTCCTCTGCTGTCCCGTTTCCTCAGAATCTGAGTCCAGATTAACTAAACCGGCGCTCCTCTTCCTCTGCGTCCCCCACTCAGATAATTCGGGCTCACGCTGGGATTCAGAGACCACCGTTTGTCCGCTAAAGCAGCTGGCCCACCCCCCAGCCTGACTGAAACCAGCCAAACGTTCCGATATCTCCTTTAGCCTCCGGCTGCATGGTTTGGTGCACAGAGAATGGTCTTTGGCGAGGTGGGGCGCCACGTTTCTCTCCAGCTGTCCACACAGAGCCGTGACCCAGGGGTTCGGACGGGCGTCCTGGCGGAGGCATTTGAGCAGCCGGAGGACGGTGGTCCCCGGAAGAAGAGGGTGCAGCGCATGGATGAAGGACAGAAGATTCTGTTTGAATGATGCTGAAAACAGGCACACGAGAGGTTTCCTGGGAGAGGTCAAAAGCAAAAACAAAAAGTGTGACTTTTTTTTTTTTTTTAAGAAACACCTACAAAGTTTAGCATTTATGGCATGTGACAGTAAAATGATAATTCCATGGTCGTAAGCAGACAGTGGGTTTGTTGTAATTCAAAGCAAAATCTGTGCCTCAAACTGTTTCAAATATTTAATGGAAAATCTTTGGTGTAAATTATTTTAATATGACCATATATTAAATATTCTTCTTGGGAACAGGCTAAATTACAAAGATTCAGAAGTATGAACCATCTCAGAGAAAACCTCATTGTGATGCATAAGAGTACATAAGAGAAAAATTACACCAACCAAACACCATTTCAATTAGTTTTATTCTGTGTAAAATCAAGTTGGTGCTCCTAAAAAACAAAACAATAACTCCATTAATGTCAAGGAATATAACTTTTTATAATGTAAGGAGAGTTTCAAATGTAACATACTGATTGACACATTCATGTCAGTGATGGTTTTAGGAGCTCATCCACGTTTTCCATTATACTGTTGTGCTCTTTAAGTCAGTTCGGAGCTGTTTCAGAGGATCAAATGTCTACATTTCCAGATTCACTCCAGCTCTGCGGCATCGGGCTGAGGTGTACTTACACCGTCAGCTGCTCGGCTCCGGTGTCCGGACCGCTGATCTCGTCTCGGCACAGCGTTTCTATGAAGCTAGGGAGTGAGGTGTCCGGGTTAGCCTGCTGCTGTCTGCGGAAGACCGCCAGCGCCCGCAGGCTGCCCGCCCCCCCTGGAGCAGCCAGGGCCCGCAGCAGCAGCAGCCAGGCCCCGTCAAACCGAGCCCAAACCGTCCCGGGGTCACAGCCGGGCAAAGGACACAGCTGAGCAGCCCTGCGAGCCATGAAGAGACTCTCCGTGTTCAGCCCGCCACTTGTTTACATCTCTTCGTTGGTGGTTGGCTTCAAAACGAACCATTTTTATGCCTATCGCCCCCTACCGCCCAGGGGAGGACAAGGCATAGGAGGGAACAGAAAAAAAAAGACCGTCAGCTTCCTTTGAATAGCCCTTCTGATCTTGCAAAATAAATAAAAAAAATCTGTTTCTTATTTTGTACTAAAGAAATAAAATAATTGGGCATTTCATTAGACAACGTCCAGATAGTCCCAATTCCTAGTACATCCAACCTAAACAGCCAAAGCAGAAGTTTCTCACCAAGGAAACGAAACTAGTACATGGCACCAAATACCAGAAGAAAAAGCACAACACAGCTGTTCAGTGAGAGAGAGTGCAGCATTTTTATTTTTGTGTACAAGTAATTTAAAAGAAATAAAATCTTACCATTTTATATTTTTGCCAAAAAACAACTAGGGGGAAGAAAGGGAAAAAAAAGCCATGACAATGTCTTCAGGCAGTTATCACAAGTGTTGAACATTAGCAAGTAGTAACAGGTTAAGTACACTTTTTACCTTCAGGCGATTAAAAGCACCATCCACACAACAGTTTTAAAAATATCAAAATGTCAACACGAGGACACATGCACAATATGACCATGCACTAAATCTGAGGAGGTTAAGGTGAAGAAAACATGTTTGAAACATCCAGTAGTGGTAGGTACCATAAACCCAAACTGGAAGGAATTCCAACAAGATCAGGGATGGGGGCTGCATTCCTAAATTCAATTTCTATAGTAAACCATGTTTTAAAGAGCCAAAGATGAACATTCATTTCCAACTAGACTAGAGCTCTTTTTATCTTTTATTTTTTACATATTCCATTTCTTTCTGGTTCCAATAGCAGGGTAATCAAATATTCCTCACTTTAGAGCGTGGGCAACATTCCTGATCTCAATAGAGGGCTAGATTCCAAGAGGACAGAAGCACAGCTACGCGTTAATGTGGGGACTGTTTCAAGCAATGAAAGAATGAAGAGCCTCAGACACCCAACTCCTCAGTTAGATAAAAGGGAAAATCCTCATCATCAGTGTCTTCATCACCACCAAGAAGGGTCATGGTTATGAAAAAACTAAGCAGATCTAGGCCATCGTCGTCTTCATCATCTGAGAAATACTGTGAGGAAAACAGGGAAATAATATCAACATGTGCATAACGATGACCTGCAGCACCACTGGGCCGTTGCTGTGAACTTACCGGAAACGCTGTATTGTGATTCGAGTGTCTTACATGTCGATAAAGGCACTCAGTTTTGAAGGGACAGTATCCACATCGGTCATAGTAACAGCATCTTTTCTTACTGGTTGAGACAACAAAAGTCAACTGTACAATAGAATGACAGTGAAGCATTTTTTTCCCCACTTTTCACCAAGACAAAAGGCACTAAATGGTCAATTCACCAACTAGGTCTGAGCATAGAATGAAAGAAGTTTGATTCAGCTCAAACGTGACATTGAAAACAAAAAAAAAACCATTGTGCAGAGGCAACAAACATTTAAGTGATGTTACATCAACAAAACTTCACCTGAATTTCTTCTTGAATGCAGCAATTATACTTTCCTTTGCTGCCCCCTCAACCCAATATTTGTTTGGCACATAAAAGGCAGATCTCACTCGGCACTGAGGGCAAGTCCTGACAAACGACAAACAGGGAATCAGCTCAACGGCACCATGTGTGGCTCACTTCCAGTGAGACTAAAACCTACCTTACAACATCCGGTCCAAAATCTTTTGTTTTCCTCCAGGTTGCGATACACTCTAAACAGAAAGGGTGGTTGCAGTTTGGCAGGATCCCGAAAACATGGTCTTTCTTGTCCGCCTTTTCATAGACTTTTTCCATGCAGATACCACAGGTCACATTTTTACTCTGCAGGAAGGCCTCAGTTTCCTCTGTGTCACTTTTGGTACAAGAGGCTGCTGCAGCCCCAGCTGAAGCCCCGTCCTCATGTATCCTGGATGAAGAAGTCTCCTGAAAACACATGTGCCAGAATCAGAAAATGAACACAAGCGGCAAGTTTGTTAAAATAATTTTCATACAAATGGTGCAAGTAACGCCACGGATGACAAACCTCATCTCTCGCATGGCAGGCTCCTGCTTGGGCTACCACTGAGCTCCCAATAGACTCTGCATCATTTTCTGCAAAGACTCAATACAGTATAAAAAGGAGCTGATCAACAGTTTCATCTTAAATAAAATAAATCCGAGCCAGTACCTTTTGACAGTTCCTCTGCAATATTGTCTGGCAGTTGGCCAACCTCGCGCCGAATACCGGAGCCGTTGACTGTCAACTCTGATCCACTGCACTCCTGCCTGGACATCACAGCAGCCCGCAGAAGAGCTGGTTCTGACCCTCTTCTTCCAGACTGGACATGGGCCACACTGGAGGAGGACACAGCAGGCACCGAACCCCTTCTACCCGCCATAGCTGTGCTGACTGGAGGCTGATGGACATGGAGATACCTACCGTTGGAAAACAGTGGATCAGCTACAGAATTTGACTCGTTACTTAAAACGTAAAGAAGGAAAGGCTGCTTACCTGCAGCTGTCACCATACCAGCATCCCCCTTTCTGAAAGTACCTACATATTTGGGATGATCGTATGACGGGCCACTCATGTCGGTAATTACATCTAGGACCAAATCTGCAAGAGCCATTCATGAAATGTCTGCAGGAGAGAGAGTTGCTGAAGTTTAGGAATTGCTATCCAAACTTTAGAGAAGTTACTGCAATCTAAAAATCATTACAGCAGGATTAATACTCTTAATACATTTGTGAATGCCTCAACCACTGGCACACTGAAAGAGGATATACATTTGCTGAAGAAAAAACAAACGACTGTGTTGCAGGAAGGGCAGGTTTAACCACCTTCATTGTTAGAGGTTATATTCAGATTAATTATAAAGACAGGGTACTCATCCCCTCCAAGGAAGGGCACAAAAAGTACAGATGAATACATTATGCCAGGGTTTGCTGACAAATGAATCCAAATAGCTTCTCCACAGGGGAGCCAAAAAGGCCAAGAATGTTTTAAAGCTTTTTTTCCTCCTAAATTCTAGAAACAGTTTCACCATGACGACAAAAAATTCCTGCCGCAATTCAATTAATAACATGTACACATTTAACGCATCAAAATGAATAAAGCTACGAGGCTTTTTTTGTAAAGAGCCCCCAACGTCCACACGACGTGCTAACTGGAAATGAGCCCGTTTTACATGCAGTTGCTCCATTTAGCTGCACAACAATACTGTTCTCACAAGGTTCCCCGAACAGCTTTCGTTCAAATCCGTTACTGTAACCACTAGGTTTTAAACTCAAGAATCGGGCTAACAGTTAAGTGTTGACTTTATAGGAATATTTCCAATAAAGGCTAAAAAACTAGTGAGGAGCTACTCAACAAGATGGATAAGTGGCAACGACGCCAAATCTAAACGACTACAAACTTATGAAGACTTCCAACTTCCGGACATCAGTTAATTAAGGACCACGACCTCGGTTACTTTCACAATGTTATTCATCAGTCAAACAATCATTATTAATATTTTTTAGAAATATCTAAAAAACAAGAGGTTTACCTTTAATAAAAGCATTTTTCTTATCTTATCCACTTACCTACAGATACTTCCGTAACGTGCTGGGTCCATCCTCTGTGTTTTGAGCAAGCCGCCAAACTAAATACTCGCTTTCCTAAATAGTTTACAGCTGACTCTCCTGATTACTTCGCGTAGCAACGAACCAATAGATGCAGGACGTCGGAGTTGTTGCCCCACCTGCTGCCAATCCCATTGGTCAACTCATGTGTCAATCAAACAAGGGTTTTACTGTGCCGAATTAACCAAGTTCCTCAGTTGTGCGCGTCAAACAAACTTTATCAACTTTTACCATTAAAAAAATACAGAGAAAATTCATCAATATTTCTAATAATCTTTATACGAGGGAAACCACTAAACTATATTTGACAATATTGTAGAAAATATTTCAAGTCGCAACATTTTTTTTGCTTAAAACATGTCAACCCATCACTCACGCACAGAGGTAGATTATCCACACTTTCTGGTGTAATCTCCACCCTTTGCTACCATGGCACATTGCGTGATATAGCCATGTGCACTAATATGACAAATTAAGGCAAAACAAATGTTAGGGATTAAACAGGTGGAATAATCTTTCGGTAGAGGTAGATGAGGACCAAAACAGGGTAAAAGCACAAGGGGACACTGCTGAAGTGTGCACCAGAGCTGACAATTAAGTCCTTTCATATGGCGTACAGTGGAAATTGAATAATCATTATGTGGAAAAACCTTCGAAGACAAATGGATTTGGATAACAGTGAGGCGGTTGCAAAAAAAAAAAAAAAAAAAGACACACAAAAGGAGTAGTAATCTAGGATTGTGTATATGCTGAATACAAAAGCAGCATTTGATACGAAATTCTGCGCATTAACTTTCATTTGTCATCAGATAAGATTTAGTATGCTGGTTTAACTTCAATCCTACTTCACCATGGACTCCAAACTGCCGATAAAGTAAGCATGACGATTTTCCTGATGATATATTGGGAAGGAATTAAACTAAACATGCTCCCATCTAATACAAAACAAAATCAATACATGATATAAGAATCTGTGTATTGCCCTTACAAATGTGATCAACAATTACAAATAATTACAAAAAACAAACCAAAAAAACAGAGAATGGCTAATTTCCCTGTATTTTGCATATCAAAAGAAAAAAAGGTACTTAAAAAAATCAAGCTGTCCCTTGTACTTCAGGTGATTGTGTGTTTATAGTGTCAACTTCAGAAGATATCATTTGTGCACGATCCAATAGTTACCACTTGGGTAGACTGCTTGAAGACGAAAGCTAAGTAACTTGGATCTCACATTTATTGACAAATGGAAAAGGTATTGCACAGACAGCTGCACTGAGAGCCAGCCCAGTTTGTGTTCTTTAAACCAAATGGCAAAGTTGTGGTCAGTGATGATGACGGTGGTGACAGTTACGATGTAAACAAATACCAATTTGCGCATCTTCAGATTCACTTAAAAGTCTGCGAATTATCATCACTCTTGCAAGAAGAAAATAAACTAGATGTCATTCTCCCATTTAAATAATGCCATCGGTGTAAGAACGTGAAATGCGTTCCCTTTGCAGCGAGACACAGAGCTGAGGTGAACGAGGAGAAGTTCTCTCTCTCTCTCTCTCTCTAAACACTGCTCTGGGGTCAGCTTCGCTCTGAGAAGGAAACAAGAGCAGCCTCTATAAGAAAACATATCGCTCTTCCTGTTAAGTGACCATTGTGGGAAACTAAAGCTTGCAGCAAATGATTCCAGATGCTCTAATGTGCACACACATACAACACATGACTGCACTGAGGCTGATGCTGATATTGTGAAGACTACTCTGCGGTGTTAGCCCTACCAAGTGAATTTGCCTCATCTGCCAGTTAAATATCCATGCCCGTGTGTGGAACAGTGCTTGAACCGAAAGCAGTGTGTTCTTGTAACCGTAGATTCAGTCTGTAACAGTATTGCTAAAGTCAGCCTGTGCTGGAGATTTCTAATACATGTCTTTGTAGATCTCCTGTAGTAGAGGGTGGAGCGACGTCTCGGACTCAGTCTTTTTGATCTTTTGGACGAGCTGAGCATTCTCTGTAACCAGCTGACGGAGGTCGGCCATCTTCTGAAGCAGCTTTGGGAAGAGGTAGACGGAGTCAGAGTGGTTTGCTTGGAGGTGGAGGTCAAGGGCCTGGAGGATGTTGTCCTGACTCTGCTCCACCTGCTTCACGTTCATTAGCCCCGGTCGATCTGGGACGGCGGGCAAAATAAAAACAAAAACACCCTTTATCATAACTTAATTTCCACTGTGCTATTGTGCTAGACTGTTAAGAACTTTAAATTTGGAAATTGACCAGCAGGGTCAACGGTGGCATATTAATCAGGGGGCAGGAATCAATTAGTTATAACTTATTATTATAGTAACAAATAAGACCTAAAACTGCTGAACCTTCATGGGAGAACTTTTTATTTGGCTCCTCTTTGATGCTTTTTACACTATTAGCATTTAAATTTCTCTTTGAAGCCTCTGCTGAAGCAGTTGTTTTCAATTTAAAGTGAGAACAAAGCAGATTTTTAAATCTGAGTGCTGCCATTTAGTGAGGCTGAAAATCAGAGCAGAGTTAAGGGTTCAACCTTTACTGAAACTTGAAAACATGCCAAGACAACATTGAAAACTACTGTTTGCTCTGACTCAGTGTCCTTGTTAGTATGTTTCTCAGGAAGTAAACAGAGCACCACTCATGTTATTCATGTGGATGGACGAGGATGCGTTTGAATTTGAATAATTTGAAAGTCTCAACTAAATAATCCAATCAGAAACTGAAGACGCTTGTAAGATTCAGGCCACACTGTACATGGCTAAAAGAATCCTTTAGCGGAATGAAAAAAAAAAGTAATTCATTGTACTGGTAAACAGCGCAGCCTCACCTCCACAGAGGATAATAGCAGCGACAAACAGGGCCAGGTCGCTGTCATCTAACTCCAGGGCGTTGAACTTAACAGCAAACTCAAACTTGGGCTCCATGATCTCGCTGAAGGGCTTCCTTAAGCTGCGCAGGAACTCTCTGGTCACAAAGCCTTTGCCATTGGCCACCAACAGTCCATCTTTGTTCATGAGGGATGGCAGCATGGCAAAAATAGCCTCGTGAACGCCGTACTTCAGCAGAGTCACCTGCAGAGAGCAAACGGAGAGGCATCTGCCTCTGACTGTCTGCGCAGACACGCAGATGACTGCTTGTTGTTGTAGCCACAGTGACTCACCTGATCATTGAGGAAGAGGTCCACAAACCCTGGAATGCACTTGGCAAACTCGGTGAGCTCTCGCACAGTCTCCACTGTAGTGCACTGACAACGGTAGAATACATGAACTCCTATCTCCTTGGTCAAGGGTGCACCTGGAACTAACTGACTCCATACTAAACCACTTTCTGCTTTCCAGAGCGTGTCCACGTCGTAGATCACAAAAGGCTGCCAGGAGAGGGACAAGCAAAGAAAAGCAACGCAAATAGTGAGCTGTTGCAGTTGTGGGGATGGTTGTCAATACATTGAAGGATGGCAACGTAATGTTGTAAACTAATGAAAACCATCCAAACCAATAAATTGTAATAAAAAGATTTGGTTAGCTCAAACAGCAGTGTGTTGTTCATCTTGGCCTGCTTCCTGAGGGTGAACATAATCACCAGCTGATAGGAACTCAGGAAACTTGCTAAACAGAAAACATTGAGCTGATTCTATCTTAACTTTATGTCAGAGGAGAGATGCTGTCAGACTGTGAAAGGTCCTCATCGACAGGACATTTTGAAATTTGTGAGCGTGTGAGGTCTGAATACTTCCGTGTCTGACACATACTGAGGTGCTGCTGGTTTTGCCAGTCAAAATACTGCGGGCCCTCTTCTTGGTCATACTGAGGTTCTTCTGGTAAGCCGTGTTGACTTGTTTGGCCAAGGTCTTCAGGTCTGAGCCGCCTGGTTTGCTGACATTCAGCTCCTCTGCGAGCAGGCCCGCGACCAGCTTCTTCCTCTCTGCCTCTGGCATACGCCCGTATCGGATCGCTGCGCAAACACACATTATCATTTGATTAATTAATTAATGAAAGCAAGACATCTGTCTTTTTTAGAAAAAAATCCTTATTGGTGATGATATTTTTTCTCACCAACAAATCATGTAAAAAGATTTTAAGAAAATAAATGAATCTATGAAGTTTTCCACATCCACCTCCATGCCAAAAATATATAAATGGGTTAAACTCATTTGCAAAGCTACCTTCAAACTCACCATCATGAGACATTCCCAAAGACAGGCACTTCTGGAAGCGGCAATATTGGCACTTATTGCGATTCTTCTTCTGGATCTTGCAGGAACGTTCACATCGCTCATACTCCAGTTTCATTCTCACAGTACGCCGGAAAAAGCCCTGAAACGGAGACAACACAACTGTTTTAACAACTGAGATGGAAAAACAAACCAAAAGCTGTGCTGTTTTTTCTAATCTGACTAAGATGCTCTTCAGTTATGTGCAGAGTCTCTGTTACCTTACAGCCTTCACAGGCGTGCACACCGTAGTGGAAGCCCGAGGCCTTGTCCCCGCAGACCTTACACTCAACACTGATGCCAGACCCTGAATTATCTTCTCTGCCGAGACGTAGCTGCTCCGACAGCGAGGGGGACGAAGTGTGGGACAGGTCTGCATTTACAGGAAATATATGGACAACGCATGAATATTAACGCTTAGTAATTATCTATTTAATTACCCGTTTTGCAGGGGTCAAGTCCGCACACGTCACCTGTGTAGCTGGATGACGCACTGCTGTTTTCTTTGCCGTGATTGTCCTTCTGATTTTCATTCTCTTTCTGTAGTTTCTGCTGGTCCCCTTTGAGGCCTTTGGAAGAAAGCACTTCCTCTTTCTCCCCCTCATCCTCACTCTCCCTGGTTTTTAACTCTTGCAGGTCAGTCAGTTCCGACACGCTTGTGCCCCCACAGCTGTCTGAGCCCCCAGAATCTACCTCCGGTGGCGTCCACCTGACATCACCGGCGTCCTGGGGGCACTTCGGCTCGCTGTACCCATTCACCCTGTCAAGCTGCTCTGTGGCAGTTTCCTGAAACCCTTCCATGGTTCCTGTTGAAGCTGACTCAGCGGCTCATCTCTTGTCACGTAGCCATTGTAGCTCCGCTTTCTGGAAAACAAAATTATGAAGCTGTAAAAGAGGCATCAAACCGGCATAATTATTGTACATGTCAACTACATGTAGAGCTAGAATGAACAGCTGCTAACACTTAAGTGGCTCCAAATGCCTGCATATCATGTAGCTCGACATCAGATCCAGCATGTGAGTGGTTAACGGTCCGTTCCCAACTTGTCAAAACATGCACCAGAACCAAAACAGTTCTCCAAATGTCAGGTTTTTATATAAGCATGCTGGTGAATCCACTTAGAAGGGCGCTTTTATTTAGCATTAACTTGGTTATACCCAAATAGAGAGCAGTTAGCTTTTACTGTATGTGTTTCCCCAGAGCATGATATTGATAGAAACAGGTTCTGATCGTGATTAACATTAGCTGGGCAGTATGCAAAACTGAGGGGACGCACTTTAAAGTCTAAAATCCTGCAGCAATTGAAATAAGCAGTTTAGCTCAATGCTGTGCACCAAAAAGTTCAACATGCCTTCACTCTGTCAAGAAGCTCATTGTCTGAGACTAAACACAAACATAAAGCCTACCAAAACATGGAGTGAAAGCCTACAAATCACATGCAAAATAAGAATAAATGCACATCTCTTCCTAAGAAGCTTTTAGCGTGGCTTTTCCTGGGCATCCATCATGTCTCCCCCCTCTTTACTGCAGCTTAAATCGGACATCTGTATTATTGTTTGCCCCAGTTCCGTGGCAGGGTGCTCGGCAGATGCTTTAAGGGGAAAGGGTGCATGCATGTACACACTGTGCTCGCTGGTGTTGGCGTTGGGACAGAGGGCTTTAGAGGTGGGGGTAATATTTTTACCCCGAGGCCCTCTAGTGAAATAATCCCCCCACATACAAGTATATCATGAAGTCGTGACAAAAACACATTCTCTAATAAGTACTTGTTATTGATAACGTAGTTACAAGATGTCTAAACCTCGGAAGAGTACAGAGGGGGGTTTCCCCTTTCAAATCTATAAAGAATTAAACGCAAAGGATAAAAGAGTTGAGACAAGTCGAGCTGACAACCTGTCACACTGGTTCTCGGAAGTATTTGCTAACTTAATGAGGACTGTGACTCACTGTCAGGACTGTTACTAGACACAAGCGTTTAGAAAATAAAGGACACACACGTTACTGACGTGTTATCCGTCAAAATGTCATTTAAACAGCGGAAACTATACTGAACCCATCACCGCGGCGCTTCTGCCAGCCGGTCGACCCGTCGACGAGTCGGCTCAGTTAGCTAACTCAGCTAGTTAGCGACTAACCTTGATGTTGACAGAGTACTCCTACTAGCTAGCCGTTAGCGTGAGTCCCCGTGCGCGTCCCGCGGACTACCAAGTGAGCTTACCTCTCTCAGTAGTGCCGCTGGTTCAGGAGATGTTTGAGTCAGCCAACACAACCAGCTTAAACAAACAGGCAGCCCCGTCCCGGTCGGTCTGCTGTTGACAAGCTTTTCTCAGTCACCAGCAAGAGCAGGCTAATAGCAGGAGCTAACGTCAGCCTGCTAACTCACAAAAACTTAGACAGATCCAGGCCTCCGTGTAGCAGCTAGGCTTACCAGCCCCTGAACTTAACAGAGAGGGGGGAGACAATGTGGGCACCGCTGTTTGCTACATATTAAATGCAAATGAGCAAAGCTAAGTGGTCATGGCAGCCTGTCCCTCCCTTCCCTCCCTGTCTGATGTCCCTAGCTTTGCTGTTACTCTGATTTCCTTTGCTTTGCTTTGCTTTGCTTCACTCCCCCTCTCCTCCTCCTCCTCCGTCACATGTCAGGACACAGCGCTCCACACACACATAGCACACATCCACTGGAGACTTGAGCAAAAAATTGTGTGTGCATGTGGAAACTTTCTTTTTTTAAATTTTAGACTCATCCTGACTTTATTTATTTTTTATTCTGAAAAAGAATAAAAAGAAATGCAATTTTTTACCGTTTCTATATTTTTTTGTTATTTCCATTGCAATTTGATTCAGCTGAGGTGGTCCAGGCATCCAACTAGGATTTCCTCTTGTTTCCTCCTTTAAGAGGTTTTTAAGAAAGAACCTGAAGGGATACTATACATCCCCTGTTGCATTGGAAGACCACAGGATTCTCCAGAATGAGTTGGAGTGTTGCAGGGATGGACAGGGATGTCTTACTTGCCCCTCTCTACCCAATTTTGGTTACCTGAGGGAAATTTGACGGGCATATGGAGCTGCAGCACACCATCATACTACAGACTCCATGCTTCACAGTTGGGAATGTTTGGTATCTAACAAAACACTTAACGTTTTTTTTTTTATCACCGTGTAAACCAATTAGTTACATCAGCGTCACATATGTGGAGTGAGATTAAACAGACTGTTCAGCAACATCACCAGAGATAGTTTGAACAGTAAGAAGCACAGCCTGGTTTATCACCTGACATGGAGGGTTTTGTTCTTGTTTTTAATCTGAGAAAAACACTTTGTAAAGAAAAGAAAAATGACAATATTTGCAGTTTGATTTTGTTTGATTGAATCACTCATAAACATTTAATATTACCATGGAAACAATGTACTTTAGGACCCTAAGTGCTCTTTGGCCACACTAACAGGTTAATCTGCCATGAGTCCGCCCTCATAATCTTGTAGATTTAGTGCTGCTTTATCAAACACCAAATTCCCCCAAGAAATAAGAAGGTAAAACTCTCAGAGTATTTGGTAGTATTATTACTTTCTTTTACAGGAATCTCTGGCAAGCTCCTACTTTAAACCCTCATCATGCCACATTCAACCACATTCAATTGTTGTCCCCTACACAGAATATCATACATCAAAATCCTACTTTCTATGTAAATGTTTAAATCACACTTAGTATTCCCTACTGTAAATTAGAAACTGCCTTAACCTGACAAAAACGTGTAATTATTATTCAAGAATAAAAGATCAGAAGCTCATACCACCAGGTTGCATTTGAGGACACACCCTACTGAAAAACAGTTAGTCCTACTAAATCAGACCAGGCAGGGTGCTGTTTTCCCTTGTTGTCAGTTGATGTCTCTGTTTGCTCAGGTTTTATCACTGAGAGGTGACAGATGAGTCGGCGATGACGCATTTCACTGTAGCAAATGAGATAGATTCAAATTCAAACGAAAGGCGACGTTCGGCTCACACGTTGAGTAATGTGGGCGTCAGCTTCTTCCAACACGTCGTCTGTAGCTCTCTTTTTTTTTTTTTTACATCCCAGCAGTTTAGTTCATTTTCTTTAATATGTTATCACTTTTGATAATGAAGACTTTTACCTTTGAACTAGATATAATGCACAGTTCTACTCAATAAAGATACAGATAAAAATCTGGGTACATCATCAGTTCACTCTTTTATTTACAATAATGTTACATCGCTTTAGAAACAGGAAGTTCTTTACCCTCTCCTCTCTCTCTGTATTTCGGTCTTTCCTGTTTTAGGGAAATATATTTTACAAACTAATACTGAACCAACACTATATCAAAAGTCACCCGCCACAACGGCGGCAATGTCTCAGACAGAAACCAAACAAGGCTAAATTGCAAAATCACCACAACAAACACTTCCTGCACTGTATGTAGGACTGACCCTTAAAGCACCTCTGTTAACTTTGCATTCTCCTTTTATTTGCGCTGAGGTATCATGTTTGTACACGTCAGGCCTCTCTCAGGGTGCATCCGAATCAGTGGCCAAGCAGTAGCAACTGGAAGAACTCACTAAAATGGTTTAAACTGCTGTTGTACTTTGTTATGAGGTCAGTAAATGCAACATTAACAAGAAATGGTAGTACTATCAGTTCAGTTTTGAGTGCAGAGATCCCAATGCTTTAATAATGTTCACACTTTAGGCCGTTGTCTCTTGGCTTTCCTGTCAGAAAACCTCACTGGGGCAAACCAAGCATCCTCTCTATTCATGTTTTAGGGGATGTCCATATCTCCGTTGGAGGCATTTGAGCGGCGCTTCTCTAAATCAGACCCAGCTCTCTTGTTAACGTTTTCTTTGCTCTCCTCGTCCTGATCCTCTGATCCTGATCGCCCCCAGAGGCGAAGCCCGGGGTCCCTCTGTGTCGGGATCTGGAAGGTGGAGTGAGAGCCTCCCAAAGATGGTCTTTTCTCTGCATTGAAAAAGGTTACAGAGAAAACCCAATTACCTCTCAGACTGAGTTCTGCAATAAAAATTCACAGACTGGAAAACAAAGAATCAATTCTATGGAAGTTTATTTACAGAGCACTTAATGAAATATAACTAACACCTATTTGGTCATACTTGTGAAAAACAGCCCATCATCATTCATGAACTCTTGGCTAAGGAACAGTTAGCACACTTTAGACCTTACTTATGTCTTTAACCCTGGAACCCAGTTTAAATTCTTATGCTAGCATAAAACCCCAAAAATATGACAGCGGATTGAAAAACATTAAGTTTTCATTGATAACAAATGATAAATCACAATGAATAATCGTAAAAAACCATGCACACGTTTGTCATGACACTCACCGCCTGGTCCTATTGGTCGCATCAGTCTGTTCATCTGGACATTCCAGTGTTTGACGTTAGTGCTCGCCTGGCGAAGTTTCCTCTGGGCCGCCTGTTAGAGGAAAAAATACCTCAAAATGACTCCTCTTCACTAGCATCAGCTTCTGAGAAGAAAACAACCTGCTTAACACTTCATGAAGCTTCATCTGTCTGTTTGTTGTGGGTGATTTTTATTATTTTTTTCCGCCTGGTGGTTTCTCTCTTTCCTCTACAAACATCAGAACCAGCTAGAACTAACCATTTCGTTTTCACTTTATCAATATTAAGGCATCAAATGATAAAAGAAACCTCGAGGTAAGCTAAAATATGTTTTTAAAGAAACAGTTTTGTGGCAGGCTTGTTTGATTAAAGGCTGCTTCCACCTATTGGTTTGGACATCTTTTTTTTAATCATTTTATGAGCATTTAGTATCAGATTGTTGCTAATATTTATTGAAATAACAGAGCAGCCTCTTTCTGACCTCTGTCCCATGTATTATTCAAATCCAACAAACTGATTATACAATTAGTATAAAACAAAGGAGAAATGTATTTTTATTCCTCTACATGGTATTTGATCTTAACACACCTCCATCTGTCTGCATCTTATATAGAAATTAGGGTTTGACCTAATTTAACTGTGCATATGACAACTGAAATTTTCGATCTCCTCTACTTCTAATGAAACTAATGACTTTTTTTTTTTTACGTTTGAAGGAATGTATCTATTAGTTTTTTATTTTATTTTATGTAGCTGTAAGGTTATGTCATGCTGTATGTACACATTGTGCTTGCCTTGGCTAACACCCAGATGAGTTTGAATAAAATATCACCACCATCTTTTTTCAACCTACCACAACGTCTTGGTCCACCCTGTGCCGATTAGCTCGGACTTCCTCCAGCTGCCTCTGAGCCTCCTCAAGAGCCCGAGACTTGGCCTCCATTTCTTGCTTCAGCTCCTGCTTCTCCCTCTGCGTTGTTAGGATGTATTCCTCCTGCTCCTCTTGCAGGGACATGAGGGCCTTCATTTTCTCCTCCTCCTCAGCCAGCAGCCTGAGCAAAGCAGAGGAAAACAAATGTGAAATGTTCTTCTGTGATGGACATAAAGGGAGGTGTTGTCTGGCTTAACCAGAAATTCAACGGCGGAGAGGGAACAGCGAGCGCTAATCTGTGCGACTGTGCGACGGCACAGTTTAACAACTTCCTGTGCTGGCGGCTCAACTTCCTCAGGAACGTATCGCAACAAATCTATTCTATTCTAACGAGAACTCATCGGCCTGATAACAGTCTGCACGTCAAAGCAACTCTGGACCCTCAGCTCAGCGTACAGAGATGCTTCACATCGGTTCGGCCGGACGTCGGCCAATATTCACCCCGCTTGAGCGTAGCGGAAGGCCTCCTCATCCAGCCTGGCTTTAATCTCTTGCTGAAGCGCCTCCTCCAAACGCTTCTGCATCTCCTCCAGCTCCTGGATCCTCTTCCTCTGCCTCTCCGCTTCCTCCTCCTTCAGAGCCATCTCGGCCTGCATGCTGACCCGGGCCTGAAAACACAAAAGGCAGATGCAAAAGGATCCGGAGGGGTTTTGCCTTTTTCCGCTGTTTGACCCCCTCCTTCTTCGCCGTCTCGCTCACCTCCTCGGCCTCCCGGAGCTGGACCTCCAGGGCGCGCTGGAGCTGCTCGTGCTGCTGGCGTCTCCTCTGCTCGTCCAGCTCCATCAGCGCCTGCGCCTGCTTCTGCGCCTCCTTCAGGAGCTCCAGCTCCGCCAGATTGCGCTCCCGTTCTTCCTGCAAAGCCCGGAGTCTCTGCAGCTCCTCCTCCTTGGCCTGCTGTCTTTTCTCCCGCTGCTCGCGCTGTTCCCGCCGCTTCAGCTTCAGGTCTTTGTGGAGGGACTTTTTGCCCTCCACGTGCAGCCTGATGGCTGTTTGAATGGCTGCACAGAGGAAGACCATTCATGTCTTTAGAGGGAGATGAGATTCTACAAACTGATTTTTGACTTAGATGTTGCAAGGCTCGTTTAACCTGTAGTCCACTCCTGTCTCTGTTTGGTGTCTGAGGCGCTCATTTCATAGGTCTTGGAGAGGGTTTTCAGACAAAACATGCACCTCTTCCCATCTCGGTCTGGCAGCACCTTATCAAACAAAAAAGAAAAACATACATTTAATTGGTTGTATTAATTTAGTCTCTGTTGGTTAAGATTTTTTCTGATCTTTCTATTATTTATAATATTCCATTAGTTATTATATAATTACAAGCAATAAAATACTATATAATTTAATTACCATTCAATTACTGTTAATATATCATTAAATAAATTAAGTTAAAGTGCATGAATGCTTCCTTTTCTTTTTTTAAAGACATGTGTCATTTGTGTTGATCCAGTTGTAGCCGGTCATTCGTCGCGACTTTATGTTGAAAGAAACCACAAACACCCATTCTTTACACGTAGAAAAGATCATTCATGAGTGACTAATTAGTTCTGTTGAACTGAGGTTCCTGAGATTTTAAAGGACATCTGCTTCGGAGCAAATCTGAATGTGAAACATAGCAACGTTCAGCTTTATTTGTTCCTTTATCTGGTTGACTTTTAAAACATCGAAATGAAAAGAATTCTTTCTCAAGGACAGAATGAAAACAACCCAGTGGGAGGTGATAGTGCAAAGAAAAAGGGGGAATTTTCCTCATGAGACCTTGAGGGTCTACAGAGGCTGGTGACACGTCATTTAGCAGCATTCTACAGCAACCCACTTACTCATTCTGTGAGATCAAATAAAGTGGAACGCTACCTGGTGAATTGTAACAGAAATCTATGTGAATAAAATATTCAGCTACAACTAGAAATACAGAGGGACAGTTTGCATGTTTGAGATTCTAGAAACAGCTGAAAGCTCCCAACTTCCCAGTTTGGATACACCCTCCTGCCTCCTCATCCTTATCTCCACCTTCTGCTCGACCTCAGCACTCTGAGGTTTGCACTCCTGCTACGTTGAAAAAAAAGCTGTACACAGAACTTCTCCTAAATGATTAAGCAATTTGAGGGAAGGTTCAAAATTTGGAGAAATGTCTGTACACATAGAGCTAAGTTGACTTACCGGCATTTGTAAGTCTTCAGGCTCTCTTGTTAAACACAGCGGAAATCAATGTAGGGTCACAAGAAAACTTCTGAAAACTTTCACTTACTGAGCTGATTTAGTTACTGCTTTCACAAATGAAATTATGCTCCCAGAGCAAAGAATAAAAGATACTCAACAATAGGATTTGAGCCCGTTCAAAGAACAGCTTTGGAGCGGCACATGCTTTCATTCAGATTCCGCCCCTACTGCAGCAGCATGGCTCCATACAGCAAACACAGAAGTGAAAAAAACTAAAAACTAAGAGAAACATAGTTCTTCCCTTCAGAGTCCTTAAAATCCTGAGAACAGTCTAGATTGTCTGAATGTTTCAGGGATTTTTTTTTTTGTTGCCAATAACTGAAAAGGAAAATTCAAAGATGAATGCCATCACAAGTGTCTGGTAACCATTTTGTTGGCCTCTCAGATTCATCTTGTGGCATCTTGGGGTAATCCCCCACCCACATGGTGGGAACTGCTTTCAAAAGAGGCTGGTGTTTTGATTCAGCAGCGGGTGGCGAACGTGTCGAAAGATTTTGTGTTTTTGTGGACATGCTGAAGAATGTACGTCTATCTCTTAAACAAAAAGTGATCATTCATAGCAGCTCACCTCCACACAGCAGTTCCCATCCAGGACTATGTTGCCTTGGCAGTCCTTCCGGTCCTCCCCGGTGTAGTAGGACAAGTTGCTGGGCCTCAAGGTGAACCAGCGTTCTTTCCAGTTTCTCCTTAGCTGGCCTTTTTTCCACAGATAACCCTGAATGCATCCAAATAGACCATGCAGACATGCTGTCACTGGGGCTGCTGGGAACTCAAAAATAGACCTACATGGTAACAGATGGTCTCTCACCTCTTTAAGAACATCACCAACTATCTCTCTATACACTTCCTCGATAGCCATGCTTATAATGCTTTTATCGATTCCCCGGGTGACCTTGCCGGAGTTCATCATTTCTAAAAAAATCCAGACGGTAATGCCGCTGTGCTGCACTGAATCCTGGGAAAAGAAGTCTTCTAACTCAACACAGTTGAACTCAATACTCATAGCCATGCATATCTTCTTGAGGAGGTATTCCACCTGCAGAGGGAGGGAGTGATAGGTAGTTAATAGTATTTTCCTCTATTTGTGAGGAGGAAAAAGATGTAGTTTTACTGAAAAGCTTTTATAAAGTAAAAGTTCATTCATGATTTCTATTTAGCTTTTCGTGTAATTTGTTTGGTGGTCTGAATTAGCCTCCTGTAGTAACACTGCCATGTGTATTGTACCATGCGTGTGAAAAGCTAAACTAAGCGAGTGTGTGAAAGGAACTACTTTGGCCTTGAAATTTGAGGCTTTCTGTTGGCACCGGCTGTGAAAAATGCACGACAGGAAACCAAACTGAGAGTTTGCAAGTGAGGAACAAGCCCACACGGCTGCATGAAAAGAGCACCATGTTCCATCATGGCAAGAGGCAAAGTTTCAGCCAGTGAACTCAGTGATCCGACTCCCCTTTTTTCTCACAGATTACTGACTGCAGCTTCAGAGTTTTAGTAAACATCTGAGTATAATTAACTGAAAATATAAGGTTAAAGTTAGAGAACACTGCAAAGAAGGCCTCTTTGACTCACATACAAAGTCAGAATATTGGATTATTTTCTGTACTAATACATTGTTATGTTATGTAGCGTTAATTGTACCAGGAAAAATACAGAAAATGCACACGCGTTCTGGCTGAACTCACCTCATCTGGAACCATAACCAAAGGGTACTTGTCCTCAGAGAGGAAATTAAAAAGGCACCAAAGCCGAAAAGCATCCTTCTCTGGCAGAATAGAGCTGCTGCTTCTGTCTGGTTGGTAGTTTTTCTTTGCCGTGAGGGTCCAACAGAGCTCATCGACGTTTTCCTTATTGAAAGACCCCTCCACAACCTACAGCAATATGAATTCTGTGATTAAGGGCTGTGGTTGGAAAAACAACAAGAGCAGAGGGCTGCTGTGTTCCTCACCTTATCCAGGATATATTTGTTGAGGTAAGGCATGTAACCTTGACTGGAAACTGGGCCATCGTCATCATCCCTGAAGTGCTCCTCTAAAGCAACTGGATCATGAGGGATAGACAGGACTGTGCAGAGGTTGTGGGACAAAACCTAAAAAAATCAAATTTAACATGGATGTGATGCTGTTTTATTAAAAAGTGGGTAAATGATTGTTGGTTCGATATGATAAATTGTATGTTAGAAAAATTCTAAAAAGCAAATGTGCTAACATGCTATGTAGGATATCTAATGTTGAACAGAAACTTCAGGGGACTTAAGTTTTAGATTTTTTTTGCTGTATTTGGCTTTTTTTTTTCTACGAAGACCACATTTTTTGCACACATAAGTGGAAAAAAAAAGAAAAACGAGAACAGAGTTGCCAAGTTGGTAAAGGAAGAGCTAAAGGTTTTCAAGGAATTACCACATGGCACTCCTCAAACAAAAGAAGAAGAAGACTTTAAAGGCTTTTAAAAACTGCATAAGATTTCTGTTTGCTTTAAAATAAATTATTCAATTACACTGGTCATGTAGCACCCTCAAACACATTAATGCCCCTCAAAGTACACAGATCCACATAAATGCTTTATGAGGTAGAGCTGACAGTGGACACATTTCCTACTTAATACTTTGGTGGGACAGCAACAATATTCAATTTAATCAAATTAAATGTATGTAAAAGGGGACCTTATTAAAAACAAAAAGACAGATGATGAATTTGTCTAAGAGTTTGTCTAAGAGTTAACTATAGACATGTTTCTTCTGGACACAACCCACAGTGTGGTTTAGGTGTCATCATCTTTTTATCTGTTGTTCACTCATCAGCTCAAATATCTGGCAGCGTGGTGCCCTCAGTTTGAAAGCATGGGTTTCTCATTTCCCCAAGCGGAGCAAGTCATGACGCCGACAACTTAAATGAAGTCGCTGGCGAAAGTTATCTGGCAGCTTATGATCTGACATGGTACAAACTGTGCATCGCTGGAAATACGCTGCATGTTATCTTGCTTCTAGTGTTCCAAACAAGTTAATCTTTTCCAAACTCCCTCTGAGACACTTTGTCTGCAGATATAAGCTGCCATTGGCTGTGGTTGTTCTGTTATACTCCTAGTTCTGTTTGAATGTTCCCTATACTTATGATTTCCATATTTTCTGTGTCAGTATTGGTAAAGGTCATGCTGAATGCGTTGTTTGGGCCATGCTCTGAACTTTTGTCTGCTTCACGGCTTGTCGCAGCTCGTCTCACTTTCAGCTCCTTCCTCCACCACGCTATTCAATCAACCTGTTAGCCCTCATGCTCGCTGCTTGCTTTTGGCTCCCTCTCTGTAATTTCCTCTGTTCAGAGCTAAAACTTCTACGTTGTCTTGATGTGTCATGCTTTGATCCCAGTCAAAGCTTCATGCTCTCAGAGCAGGCACTTCTGCTAGCGTTTCCTGTGATGTAGTTTATGTCTTGGTCCTCTTCGCTACATGACTCTGAATAAGAAGTTTTGTTCTTCACACCCTGTATGGGAGCATCTGAAAGCTGCTGTTACATTACGCCATGTGTGAAGCTATATGTGAAGCTAATAGCTTCCCTTGGGGTGGCATTCTAAATGTATGAAAAGCCAATTCCTTAACATGCATGATCACAGGCATTCAATTTCATTGTAAAAAGATTTCTCTTTCTACTTGTAGAATTTTTTATACTTAATAGTATAGATTGTAGGAATATTATAGGGTACTATGTAGAAAGTAACTCTTAAATAAATTATTTGCGTCTCAACCACATTGGTGTGATTTAAGTGGTGCAGAATAAATATATTGTGATCAAATTTAGATATAAGAAATACGAAATAAATGCCACGAAAAGGTATACAATTATTCAATAATAATAAAAAAGGAATATGTCAAATGTAAGTGAAAATAGTAACTGTGTAATCTGATGTTTCCACTAAAGTCTCATTTATTCAGTAACTTTCCAGCAGCATCTTGAGATATCGACCGCCTGTTATCGTAAACCTTCTTGCTGTGTGTGTTGAGCTATAACCACATCCTGTCTCCAGTGCTCTACAACATCTGTGAGCTTTTGAGACCACGACATGCAAACGGCTGGCCTGCCTGCGCCTCCACAGAGCACGGAGCCTGCACGCAGGCTTGCGGGGGATAAGCCCAGTCATGAGGCCGAGTGGTTTGGAGCCAGGAGTGCCAGCCAGCACATTGTCGGAACGTGGAGGTGGCTGGAAATGGAGTCAGAGCCACACCGAGTGACATAACAGTGAGATCAACAAAAAGTACAGTGGCCTCGTTCATGAGACAGAGATCAGCAGCATGTTTCCACTTTGTCCTTGCTCTCACTGCAACAATGTTCTTTTGACGGGCATGCTGCGAGCGTACTTCATTCAACATGTTATTTTCCAGTGCCAGAGGTCTCTTTGCACTACAAGATGGCATATCGAGGCCCAGCGAGAGCCCAGCTTGGAGATGAGGGCTCCCATTCATATACAGACTGAGAGCAAACTGTTACTCGCATGCTCTTTCAACACAGAGTGCATATTGTTATCATTCAGCAGGCTAAGCATTTTACGCCAAACATAGGGAACAAATTTGTTCCTCGTTGCAACTAACAAAGTGTAAAAAAAAAAGTAAAAAGCTACACACAGGAAATATTCATGATGAACCACCCTTACATCCTGAAGCACCAACACACTATTAATAAGCGGCAAAGCATTTGTTTGTTTAGGTTAAACTCATTTCTTATAGACTGAGCCCATGTGATAGAATAAAAGCGAGGAAATAAGGCAGCACAAGTCTAAAAACAGAAGAATAGAAAGGGGGGTGGGGGTGGGGGGGGGGGATCTTGTAGTAAGTTTCATCTTCCAGGTGGAGAACCATCCACTCACCTTCAGCTGAGACTTTGACACCTTCCCACTTTTCTCCAGATCCAAGGCTGTGAAACCGTACCAGATGGACTTGAGCAGCTCAGACCGCAAGTCCATGTCTGCACTAGCGTTATTTTCTGATTTCCTCTGTACGTGTCCTCTTCTTCTTCCCTCTACTGTTGACACGGGGCCCCGGGTGACAGGCAGACACACGCACACACTCACGCCTGCTGCTGTGAGGTAGACACGGCATGAAGACGCCCGTCGGGGGCGCCACCTGCTGGTCATCCGTGAGGACTCACGCTGTGTGAGTGGGGGATTGGGGGGGGG